>AWOL01S0002911.1:2071-22830 GCA_000715115.1 Nicotiana otophora
TTATGGTTGAAGGGTCTATTTGCGGAACTCAGTTTACACCAAGGTGGTATTATCATTTTCTGTGATAGTCAAAGTGCCATTCACTTGACTAAAGATCAAATGTATTATGAGAGGGCGAAGCACATTGATATAAAGTATCATTTCATCCGAGAAACCATTGCTGAAAGAAAAGTCTCTGTTCAGAAGATCAACACTAGAGACAATCATGCTGACATGTTCACAATACCTCTTCCAGTATCCAAGTTCAAGCTTTGTCTGAACTTGATTAGCATTTATGAAGAATGATTTTGCCCATTGGGGTTTTTGCGGAGAAGGTGGAGCAAATTTACTATATATAAGCCGAAATTAGGCTAAGGTGGAGATTTGTAATATGGCCAAATTTTCATGATATTTGCCATGACATAATATCCATTATAACAAATTTGTGGTTCATGACATTTGTCGTGACATAATATCCATTATAATGATCATGACATTTGCCATGACATAATATCCATTATTAGGCCAAGGATTTCTTGTTATAAATAGAGGAGTTTCTCCTCATTTGCAAATACACCAATTCAAGAGCTTTTCACTCTTGTCTTTTTTTTTCCTCATTTATTTCATTATAGAGTATTTTGTAAGAGAGTGAGTGTTGGGAAACACTTGTGTGAACCCTTTCTTTGGAGTGATCTTGTGAGGTTATTCTCTTGGGGTATTTGGGATTAATTAGAGTATTTACTCTAATTTTGTACTCTCTTTTGTACTCTTGTTGGTATAGTGAAATTGCTTCTCTCCGCTTGTGGACGTAGGTCACCTTGACCGAACCACGTTAAATTTGTATCTTATTTATCTTCTTTAATTGCCGTTATTATCAACTTCCATTGTCTTTGTTATTGTCATTATACCGTTGTTTGGCTAAATTCCGTACTACCTGGGTTCCCGATCCTAATAATTGAAGAAAGAATTTCGGCCGAGATTGTGTTAACGGGATCATATGGATTGGGCCCATGGGAATGTGTACAATGAATTTATACAATGATTTGACAACTTTGGAACGACTTTTGGGGAAGAATGTAATGCTCTGATCATACATGATTAGTATATAAAAATTATACGTATATTTTATATTCGCTAACTATTTTTAGTCTAAGTGGTTGAGTGCACCATTATTTAAGTTAATTCTTCCTTTCTTTTGTGCCTTTGATTTGTGTATGGGTAATAGTTTTCTTAGCACGTCTGCCATTTGAAGATTCCCAATAGTTCTTCTTTTATTCATACCTTTAAAGGTGATACCTCCATTACTTTGTTGCACTTTGTTGGTGAATTTTCTAATTTTGGGTAATTTTTTACAAGAAGATATATTCAGATGTTGTTTCCTTTGTATAGGTAATGTCCAATGCTTTCACATTAATACCCAAAGAAACCCCAGAAATGAATCCTTATCTTTACGTTGTGTCTCCTTATTGTAAGAAATATTTAAGTTAAGAGAAGCTACTAGTTGCTAGAGCAGAATTGCACCATGGTATATTGTTTTAGTAGAGTTTTCAATTTACTTACTTTATATCTTTTCGCTTATCATTAAATATATTATTCAGTTTTATATAGGCTATAGCTTCAATAAGAAAAATATCCAACTGCTGTTATTGTCCACAACTTGGCAAAATAAGAAAACTTTCTTTAAACTTTTGTTTTAACAGCACTGGACGTGCAAATATGTGGAAACTACGTACATAATTTTCACAGAATTTACTTATAGATGTTAATTATCTCAATAAAATCGGCGTATCGATTGGAACGTGCTCAGTCCATATATAAATAACAATATGATTAATTATGGGCAGCTATGAGAAATGAACCAAAAACATGGATTATTGGACAAAATAGATGCCGTTAGAAGTTCACCATAGGCTTTTAATCTCTTTGACTAATCCCATAATTATAGAATGTTCCATCTCAAAGGTAGCTTTGCTTAATACTTAATAAAATTTAGAAATTTGGAAGCTTTATAGACTTCCACTAGACCTCACACATGATACACTTAATTAATACCCCATGCATGCTTAGAATTTTATATTTATTTCTTTGACATCATTCTTTAATTAGCAAAGCCACTATAATAATCATGGAATAACTAAGGTGGCGTTTATGTTAAGTTTTCAAAAACTGAGTTCGTAAATTTTATTGTAGTTTTTCTTTTTCGAACAAGTGTTTTCTTTATCTTATTTTGAAATAATATATTTTGGACATTTTTACACTCAAATTTTCAATTCTTTCTAAAATCAAAAATTCTAAATTAAATAAGTGGAATGAAAAAAGCAAAACGCTGATTATTTTAATACGCCTAGTATTTATGTTTCTTTTTCATTTTGGTTAGGTCGCGAAAAAGGAGGTAGGAGAAGCAACAATAGGAGAGTCTATCTGGAGTATTTGCTTATTTATTTATTTTTCCTTTTTTGGTTACAGAAATATATGTGTGGTTAAAAACCAAAATTAATAATAATACTTATTTATTGCGGTGAGCGTGGATCAAACGCGAAACCTTCAGATCTTCAGTCTGGCGCTCTCCCAATAAGCTATCGCCACAAGTGAGAGCCTTTTTTATCTATACTTTAATTATCGTTATATAAGCTTACGATCTAATGACATTACCTATATCTATCAAACTTTATACTTGGAACTTTGATCTTAGAACAATTAACATTATTAACGTTATAATCTGACTTAGGTTTCATAATTGGCAGTCGTCATCCAACAACAACAGACCCAGTATAATCCCACAAGTGGGGTCTAGGAAGGTAGTATATACGCAGACCTTACCCCTATTTTCAAAAAGACAGAGATGATGTTTCCGATAGACACTCGACTTAAGAAAAAGAAAAGGAAGGGTAGCAACAAGCATGCCAATTTCCAAATTTTAGCGTTAACACTTCATTGTATGACTTGCAACGTATATGCACGGTTAGATCAAAGAGATCCTTTCTTCAACGTCCGTCTTCACCTTTCTTTTCAATCTTTCTCTTATTTTGTTTGGTGATGTATGTTGCATGACCTCTTATTTACATTCTCATTCTTCATTGATAAGGAATAGTTTGCTTCATTTGAACCGACGTCCCTTAATTAATACATCTATATATGTAGAGGGTTTTGGAGCATTAATTTCCACAAATTGACTACACAATACCAGTGTTTAACAAGGTGTTTTTGGGGCGAATTCCGGGGTTTGGGCCTTGGGGCATGGCGTACTTAAAATGTACCTTGGGCGATCCGGGAAGACGAAAATATCGTGAGGCCTAAGCTCTATTGTTCTGAACGTAAGCTTAAGCTTTCGGCAAGTTTTTGCATGGGGTGTAAGCCCAGAAATCTTTCCAAATTAGAATTAAAATTGTTATACGAGTCCTTAGCTTTATACCAAAAAACACAAAAACCAACTTGTCATTACATTCTAAAAAGTTAAAAAACTAAAAGTTATAAAGATTTTTTATTCTTAGCCGTACTTTTTATTCTTTCTCTTCGTCTTCTATCGGGTGCGGATATAAAATGATTAATTTACAAAGTATAAAACAAAAACGCATCATCCTTTATGATTTGTTATGGTTCGATGCTTCTGATTATATGTTCCTTCTTTGCTTTTCTTTCTTTTCAAGTTATTTTGCTCTTTAATTTCAAGTTAATTTATAAATTTCTACTCAATTTGTTTCTTAAAGTCTAATTAATTTTTTTGATCAAGCATTTTTGTTTAGTTTTTTAGTTCATTGCTAATTCAAATTAGCATTAATTAATGAAGTGGTTATATTTACATTCCACTTATTTTATATTTTTATGTACTTTTATCTTATTTCAATATTTTTTTATATTAATTATAAAATATAAAAAACTAAAGATTCATGCGGCTTACGCTCGGCGCTTCGAGACTTATGTTTCGCCATGTATCGGGTAAAATGTTTCGCCTCGTGCCGCGCCTTTAAATCACTGCACAATACTTTTCAATGTCTTTCTGGACATTTTGTTCTTTCTTTGGCTCTCTCTCCTTTTGGTCAATATTTTTAGTTCAATTTATTAGATATAACGGTCTCTTTAGTTTGAACTTCATGACATGATATATTGATGAAGTAGAAGCATGTATGTCGCACTATACTTGTTCAGAGGCATCCATTTGTAATTTGTTGAAGCAAAGACAGTGAAATATTTTAGTAGAAGGTGAACAATTGTCTGCCGGTATTTAAGATGGAAATTTTACTTCCTATCGCAAAAATTTACACCCTATTTATTATTGGGCTAAGGTCGTTGCGCTCTTGCCACCAACTTTGAAACATGAGGGCCACTGCGGCTTTCTTCTACGTCGGATATTGCAATGGATTCCTCTACACGGATACTGCAAATTTTTTACGTCGGAGAAGACTCGAGGGCCGGATTTTTGTTCGTCTCCATTTTTAGTTTTAATACAATGTATACAATATTATTGGCCGGAAAATGCCATCTCCGCCGAACTTTCTTCTCTTCTTTGCTATTTAGTCACATATAATGATATAAATACATTGTATTATGTACAAATTCACTCAAATACTTTGTATTCTTGCATAAATACATTTTTTTACTTGTATTTATATATTTCGAAGGTTTTTATTTTTTCAATACAGCTGAATACATCTGTATTCATGCATGAATATATGATATAAACATTAAAATACACTGAATACAAATATTAAAATAGAACAAAATATAAACAGTGAATACATTTAATTTTAAAATACAGTGAAATATAGTAATATACACTAAATACAAATAGAAATACAGTGAATACAACCAATGAAATATACTAAATACAATAATGATAACATGTATTAGGAATAACTAAAATACTGTTAATACAAATACATTTGAATACACTGTATATAAAATAGCGAATACAGTAAATACCAACATTGAATATAATGAATGCAACAGTAAAAACAAAATTAAAATGCACTAAATACAAAAGTTATATACAACTGAAAAATTATTTTAATTAATTGGGTTGGTAATGAGGCGTGTTAGAATTGATTTTGTTGAGTTATATTAGAAGTGTATCACACTAAATGATATTATTTCCGTTATTAGACAGCTGGACATACCTATTTTTAAGGTGATTGTCGTTACTGTATTGATGAACACATCAGTGCGAATACATATGATTACATGAGCGTACAACTGAACTGCCCTGATTTTAGGCACTTTTTGCTGCTGTATTCATGAATACATGGCGCGAATACATGCGCTTACAGCTGGACTGCCCTGATTTTTAGGCGCTTTTTGCTGCTGTATTCATAAATACAGTAGCGCGAATACAACGAATACACTACCGTAATAACTTAATAGTAGCTATAGGAAGTAATTATGTATATGGTAGCTATAGGAAGTTAATAGCCACTAAACAAGAGTGGTTTCTGAAAATTCTTCATTTAAGATTTGTTGAATTACTTGCCGTGGCATTATGGGCTTGAGACATCTGAGGTGAGGGATTATTGAGTACTGAGAAATAACTTGGGATTGTTATACAAATAGCCGGCCAGATCTAATGTTTACTTTGTTTAGCCGGTATACATAGATTATACATCGATTATATATAATTATATATATATTATACAATAAATATGCGTGTGTGTATATATATATATATTATATACATCCGCCTGCTATTTTTAGTTTAAGATACCAGGTGAGCAGCTATTTGGGTTAAATCTTCAAATAAGTTCTTAGACCAGTTGGTCCATACTAATTGATTGGCCAAAACTCCTACTTGCACTACCTAGTAGGCCAGGGCCATGGGCCCATTTTCTTTTGGGGGTGTGCATTCAATTTGTCAATTTATGTTCCTAAATAGTCGTTCGTCCAATCGCTTAAATTAAATATATTCAGCAGATGTATAATACATCTATAATATATGTATAACCATGTGTAATCAGTATGTAATTTCTGTATATAGGCTAAAAATAAACAATGAACCAGCCGATTATTTACGTAAATATCCCTTTGCTTTTGGATTATTCATAATTCCTTTTTGAATTTTTGACTTTGAAAAAGTGCAATTCAATCCAACCCCAAAAGAAAACTAGAAAGGGTTTGGTTTGCCTTGGTTTTGTTTTGTCTTTTCGATTGGTTTTTCTTGTGTGATGACCCGATAGGTCATCTAGAGTTTTAACCCTTAATTATGTGTTTCAAAATCTCAAATAGCTTCTTTTTGCCTTCCTTGGTTTGCGTGAGCAGTCTGTGTCTTTTCCGGAAGGCTCTTATGTGAAAAATTGATTAAAATGTGAATTCGTGCCTTAAATATTTATTTGAGTTGACTTCGGTCAACGTTTTGAGCTAACAGATCCGGATCCATATTTTGACGGCCTCGGTGGGTTCGTATTGTAATTTGGGACTTAGACGTATACCCTGAATCGAATTTGAAAGTCCCTAGCTCGAGTTATCGCATTTTGTCAAAAATTTGAAGTTTAAAGGTTTAAAGACTTTATAAGTTTGACCAAAGTTTGACTTCGTTGATACTAGGTCCGGATTTTGGTTCCAAAGTTTGGTATAGGTCTATTACTGTATTTATGACTTGTCTGCTAAATTTAATGCATAACGGAAGTGATCTGACGTGATTCAGACGTCCGGCTGTTAAAATGAAAGTACTTAAGTTTTATTGAAAATTTCATCCGTTTTGGTGTCCGATTCGTAATTTTAGGTGTTATTTTAGTATTTTGATTGCACGAGCAAGTTCGTTAATATTTATGGACTTGTGCACATATTTGGTTTGGAACCCCGAGGGCTTGGGTGAGTTTCGGATAGGCTACGGGTGTTTTGAACTTAAAGGAAAATGCTGGTTTTAGCTTCTGCTAGTTTTTGGTGTCTTTTTCTTCGCGATCGCGAAGGGTTGTTTAGGATAGGGGAGGGATTATTCTTCATGAACGTGGGGACCTGGTCGCGAACGCTATGTGGAGGGGGGGCTTGCCCTTCACAAATGCGACAACCTTTCTGCGAACGCAAATCATTAATGCTTGGGGGGAGACTAGGCTAGAGTGCTACGCGAACTCGGACCCTGTGCCGCAAACGTGATGGTCAGGGGGGAAGAACCATCGCGAACACAGAGCATTTCTCGCGAACGCGAAGGCCCTTATGGACGCTGTGCTTCGCGATCGCATCAGGCCCTTCGCGAATGCGAGGAAGGCCTGACGCCTAGTGATTTAAATGTTTCAAAAACGAGATTTCACCCAATTTTCATAAACCCTCCATTAGAACTCGTACTAGAGGCGATTTTGAAGGGGGAACTCATAACCAATTCATAGGTTTGTACAATTTAACTCATTTTCTTCCATTTCTAACATCACATATTAATTTCTAGCCTTAATCTTTGTTCTTCCATGGTAGAAAATTAGGGATTTAGGAAGAATTGAGTTTTGTTTTTTAAAATTCGGGATTTAGAACTCAATTTGGGGTCGGATTTCAAAACTAATTAGATAATCGGGCTCGGGAGGGGGAGGGTGAATGGGTAAATATATTTTGGTCCGAACTTCGAGTTTTGACCAAGCGGGCCTGGGGTTGACCTTTTTTTGACTTTTTGGAAAACAATGTAAATAAATCCTGTCTTTATGTATTGTTATTGATTCCCTTAGCATTATTTGATGTTGTCGAGTCGATTGTGGTTAGATACGAGTGGTTTGGAGGCAGATTCTAGAGGAAAGACCCTAGTAAAGCTCTAAATTGAATGCGGAGTGAGGTAAGTATCGTGGTTAACCTTGACTTGAGGGATTAGGACTTGTTTGCCTATTTGCTACGTGTTTAAATATTTGGGTACGACATATATGTGAGGTGACGAGTACTTATGCGTTGTTATTGGGTTAAAGCATGCAGATGGGGCTTGTTTGTTGTAATTTACATCCTTCTTTGATTATGGTATCCATGCTTAGACTAGTTTATTACTTAATTGATCATTCTTTCCGCATTTATGAACTATTTGTGATAATTGAGTATTTTTGGAAGTTGAGGTTTAGTATTATGGTACCGTTATTGATGTTATGTTTATTCTTGCTTATTGTATCTCCCCCAAATGTTATATATTCATTGCTACATGGTAAGGGGGAGTGTTAAAGCACGAAGGGTGATGCCGTGCCGATTATTGTTTCATTTATTGATTAATATATAGTGAGGAAGAGAGTTAAAGCACGAAGGGTGATGCCATACCGTATTTATCGTTTCATGATGAAATTGAGAGTTAAAGCACGAAGGGTCATACCGTGCCGCATTTATCATTTTATGGGGAGATTGAGAGTAAAAGCAAGAAGGGTGATGCCGTGCCATTATTGTTGTTCCATGGTGAGGTTGAGAGTAAAAGCACGATGGGTGATGCCGTGCAGCCTTTATTCATTATGTTATCCGTTTCCATTTGTTGGTGATTTACTTAACAGTTTTATGTTGTTATTTTTGTTATAACTATCGTATCATGTTCCCCTTCGCATGCCCCCTCCCAATAGTACGTGTTTAATCTTTATTGTTGCTATGTTGTACGTATATTTTCGTTTGCACATGTTTAATTACATGAGTGTCCTATTATAGTCTCGTCACTACCTCGTCGAGGTTAGGCTCGACACTTATGAAGTACATTGGGTCGGTTGTACTCATACTACACTCTGCACTTTTTATGCAGATTTTGGTACTGGTTCCGGCTGTACGTGAGGTGCATCATCTCAAATTATCATATTTGGAGACTCGAGGTAGATCTGCTGGCGTCCGCAAACCTTGAAGTCCTCTTCCTCTTTCCTTATTTATTGTTCATTTCATTCGAGACATTTGTACTTATTTCAGACTTTATTTGTAGCACTTCTAGAAGCTCGTGCACTTGTGACTCCAGATCCGGGTTGTACTTAGATATTTTTGGGTATTACGCCACTTCACACTTCGTTTTAGTTTCATTTCAGTTCAATTGGTTTAATTATTTGAGTTGTTTAAAAACTGGCTTAAGAATTTCTCTAACGTTGGCTTGCCTAGCAAGTGAAATGTTAGGCGCCATCATGATCCCGAAGGTGGGAATTCCGGGTCATGACAAGTTGGCATCAGAGCACTAGGTTTCCTAGGTCTCACGAGTCACGAGAAGGCTTAGTAGAGTCTGGAGGATCGGTACGGAGACGTCGATACTTATCTTCCAAATGATATGAAGTTTAGGAACAACTTCACTTCTATTCTTCTCTGTCATGCGATTTTATTCTATCATCGATGATTGAACTATTCTATTCTTGTTCTCTCACAGATGGTGAGAATATGTACTGCATCTTCAGCTGGGCAGCAGCCGGAGCACCCTGTGGCAGCTCCTACTAGGGGCAGAGGTCGAGGCCGAGGTCGCACTAGAGGCCGAGGCAGAGACATGGCTTAGCCTAGAGCTCGAGCAGCAGCACCAGCATTGGAGCCTATGGTAGATTTTGATGAGGAGGTTCCAGCTCAGACTGTACCTGTTGGACCAGCTCAAGTCCTAGAGGGGTTCATAGCCACTCTAGTGCTTCAGGACGCTCTAGTCCATTTGGTGGGCCTTATGGAGAGTGTGGCCCAGATCGGTACCTTCCCGGTGGCACCAGCCGTCTCTCGGGCTGGGGGAGGAGAGCACAAACTCCCGCTACTCACACTCCAGAGCAGATGGCTCCCCAGTATCAGACTCTAGCAGCCTTGCCAGCTGGGGTAGTTCAGTCAGTTGTTTCGGTATAGGCCGGTGATGGACCCACCATGTCTTTTGAGACTTTATTGAGATTGGACAAGTTTACTAAGCTCTTTCCAGTTTACTTCAGTGGTGCACCTTCTGAGGACCCACATGATTATCTTGGCTGCTGCCATGGGGTGCTGCAGAACATGGGTATAGTTGAGCTCAATGGGGTCGATTTTGCTGTGTTTCAGATGACGGATTCCGCCAAGAGGTGGTGGGGAGATTATATGTTAACCAAACCAGCTGGGTCGCCTGCACTTACATGGGATCAGTTCTCGTAGCTATTTCTAGAGAAGTTCCTCCCTATCACATTGAGAGAGGATTTTCGTAGGCATTTTGAGCGTCTCCAGTAGGGCAGTATGACTGTTACTCAGTACGAGACCCATTTTGTGGATCTAGCTCATCATGCTCTTCTCTTGCGTCCAACTGAGAGGGAGAGGGTGAGGAGTTTTATTGATGGACTCACTCACCTTATCAGGCTACATATGGCCAAGGAGACCAGGGGTGTCATTTACTTTCCGACATCTGCTAATGTTGCTAGGCAGATCGAGATAGTTCTTGCATAGGAGAGAGGGCAAGGGTCTGATAAGAGGCATTGTCATTTCTATGGGTTTAGTAGTGCCTCGTTTGGAGGCAGGGGTACGCTTGGTAGAGGCAATCCTCCCAGGCCATTTCACTTAGCGCTCCAGGCATCTCACAGTGCTTCAGGTGGTCGTAGCCCTCATATGTCTCATCCCGATCAACTAGCCTACAGTGCACCACCAGCTCCTATTAGTGCACCTCCGCACCAGAGTTTTCAGGGTGGTTACTCAGGTCGACAACGACAGTTTCAGGGTCAACAGTGTGATGACCCAATATGTCATCTTTAATTTTAAATATTTATTTATGCGTTCTGAAACCTCGAAAAGCACTATTCAACATTCCTAGACTTGAGTGCGCAGTCCGTAAATTTTTTCGGAAAGTTTTTATATGAAAAATTGATTAAAATGTGAAATAGAGCTTTAAAACCCAACTAAGTTGACTTCGGTCAACTTTTTGAGCCAACGGACCCGGATCGGTATTTTGATAGTTCTGGTAGGTCCGTATCGTGATTTGAAACTAGGGCGTATGCCCGAAATTGAATTCGAAGGTCCCTAACTCAAATTATCGGCATTTAACGGAAACTAGAAATTTAAAGGTTTAAGAATTCCTAAATTTGGTCATAATTGGGTTTTTTTTTATACCGGGTCCCGATTGAGATTCTGAAGTTCAATCAGCTTCATAACAATATTTATGACTTATGTACAAAATTTGAAGTTATTCTAAGGTACGTAGGCACGTTTTCTATTAGTTTTTGAAAAAAATAAAAGGTTTGATTTTATAAAGCTTGAATTTCTAAAGTTTAACCGGAGATTTGACTTTTGAGCAAACGACTTCGAAATGGAATTTTGATGATCCCAATAGCTTCGTATGGTGATTTTGGACTTAGGCGCATGTTCGGATTTGTATTTGGAAGTCCGTAGGACAATTCGGCGCATTTTGGCAAAAGTTGAAAAATAGAAGATTTTTGGAAAGTTTGACCGGGAGTTGACTTTATTGATATCGGGGTCGGAATTTGATTCTGGAAATTGTAACAGCTCCATTATGTCATTTATGACTTGCATGCAAAATTTGAATTCATTCCGAATTGATTTGGCATGTTTCGGCGCGAGTGTAATTTGACACCTCGAGTAGGTCCATAATATATTTTGAGACTTGTTAGTGTGTTCGGACGAGGTCCCGATGGGGCTCGGGTGAGTTTCAGAGTGGTTTCAGACCATTTTTAGGTCATTTTTAACTGCTGGTTTTTGACAGCAGTGTGCGAAATTTTCGATGCGCAAAGCTGACTTTGGAAGCTTATATCTCGCAATATATAAAGAATCTGGAAATTATCAAAACATAAAAGTTGTAGCGATTCGATTCTAGTTTACAGAAAGATAAACCTTATCATTTGGACATTTTTACAGAAAGTTATGATCGATTGACTGAAGGCTAGTAATGCAGTTTTTGTTTGCCTGGCAGTGTGCATCGCTAGAAAATTCTAATGCATAGGGCTGAATTTAAAAGCTTATATCTCGCTATCTATAAGGAATCTAGAAATTATTAAAACATAAAAGTTGTAGCACTTTGATTCTAGTTTCCAGAAAGATAAACCATTCATCATTTGGACATTTGTATAGAAAGTTATGATCGATTGACTGAAGGTTGGTACCGCAATTTTTGGCTTGAAAATTTTGAGACAAGTCGCATCTCACAGATGCGACTTGCCCAGACAGAATATATATGTCCGGAGTCCGTCATTTTTGTTCATTTTTAAAGTTTTAGACCTCGATTTTGGGCGATTTCAGAGGCATTTTTCACTAGTTTGAGTTGGGTAAGTATTCTTTATCCAAAATTAGTTATATTTCATGAGTCCATACTCATTTACATCATGAATCCTTGAATTTATGTAAGAAAAATCAGATTTTTATAAAATCTTTCAAAAATGAAAATTTAAGATTTGAAAGCCAATCCGATGTCGGAATTCGAAATTTTTTATTTGGTTGAACTCGTATCGGAAAGTGTGTTCGGATTTCGTGAGTTTTTTGGGGATTTGAGACGTGGGTCCCACTATCGAGTTTTGAAATGAATTTCGGATTTTAATCCGAAAAATTAGTAATTTCATATGGAATTAATTCCTACGATTCGTGTTGAGAATATTGAATTGTTTGTGACTAGATTTGAAGCTTTCGGACATCAATTCGCGAGGCAAAGGTTTAATGGAATCTTAAATTTGATTGCAAAGCGAGGTAAGTGTCGTGGTTAACCTTAACTTGAGGGAATAAAACCCTAGAATAATTGTTACATGAATTTCTTGTGTAACGACGTATAGGCAAGGTGACGAGTGCCTATACATCGTCAAATTGATTGTTTGCACATTTATATGGAAATCATAAATTATTTTAAATCATGAATTAATTATTATATTAATTATTTCTCTCATATTCCTTGCTCAATATTATGCCTTGAATCCATGCTATATTTGGTACATGCTTATTTGATTTAGCTGACTTAATTGTTACTTGACGTTTAGTATGTAAAATATTAAATTGCCTATTTCTTCTTTAATTTCCATAATTAATTGCTACTTGTCATCACTTGTTTCTAAATAAATCATAATTATTATATTCTTGTTGTCTTACAATTTCATATTAATTATTGCATTTATTGAAATAATTTCTTTTATAAGAATTGGTAAATTATATTATTGAGGAGCGGGTTGCACGCCGCAACATAAATTAAAGTGAATATATTGGAGAAGCAGGTTGCACGCCGAAACAGAATTGATTGAAAGTGAATATATTGGAGAAGCATGTTGGACGCCGCAACAGAATTGATTGAAAAGATATATTCAGGATCGGGTTGCATGCCGCAACAGAATTAAATGAAAACGAATATATTGTGGGATCGGGTTACACGCAGCAACAGAATTGAATATGAATATATTATAGGATCGGGTTGCACGTCGCAACAGAAAGTGATTTAAGTAATAATTGGTTATGACTTCCGAGTTGCCTTGATTGTTGATATGATTTACTGGTTTAAATTGTTATTCCTGTTCTCCTATATTGTTGTTATTATTATTATTATTATTACGTACAAGTTAATGTAAGTGACCTGTGTTAGCCTCGTCACTACTTCGTCGAGGTTAGGATCGGCACTTACTGGGTACATGGGGTCGGTTGTACTCATACTACACTCTGCACTTCTTATGCAGATACCGGAGTTGGTCCCACGACGTACAATAGATTTGCTCGGATTTAGCTATCCACAGGAGACTTGAGGTATAGCTACATGGCGTTCGCAACTCTGAAGTCCCCATCTACTTTATTTTAGCTATGTATTTCTGTCAGACAACTTTATTTTCATTCAGACCCTTATTTGTATTATTCTAGTAGCTCGTGCACTTGTGACACCAGTTCTGGGATGGTATTTAGACATTGCTATTATTATGGTTTACTCACTTTATTTTAAATTTTATTCCAGTTATTAGTTTCTTTATTATTAATTAAATTAAATTAAAAAAATGGTTAAAATTATTCTAACGTTGGCTTGCCTAACAAGTGAAATGTTAGGCGCCACCATGGTCCCGAAGGTGAAAATTTTGGTCGTGACAAGTTGGTATCAGAACACTAGGTTACATAGGTCTCACGAGTCACGAGCAAGCTTAGTAGATTCTGAAGGATCGGTACAGAGATGTCTGTACTTATCTTCCAGAGGCTATGGAGTTTAGGAACAATTTCACTTCTATTCTACTCTATCGTGTGATTTTATTCTATCATTGACGATTGAACTCTTCTATTCTTGTCCTCTCGCAGATGGCGAGAACACACATTGCGTCTACAGCCGGATAGAAGCCAGATTCCCCTAGTGACAACTACGACTAGGGCTAAAGGCCGAGGCCGAGGGCGCGCCAGAGGCCGAGGTAGAGGCAGAGGCAGAGCTCAATCTAGAGCTCGAGCAGCAGCACCTGTTGTAAAACCTCAGGTGGATTTAAAAGCGAAGGTTCCAACTCGGACGGTATCTATTGGACCAATTCAGGTTCCGAAAGGATTCATAGATACTTCAGTACTTTAGGGCACTCTAGTCCATTTGGTGAGTCTTATGAAGGGTGTGGCCCAAAATGGTACATTTTCAGTGGCACCAGCCATCTCACAGGCTGGGGGAGGAGCACAAACTCCCACTACTACTGCTCTGGGGCAGACAACTCCCCAGTATCAGGCTCTAGTAGCCCATCCAGTTGGGGTAGTTCAACCAGTTATTGCAGCACAAGCCGGTGATAGGACTGCTTTGACTTCTGAGGCTTTGTTGAGGTTGGACAAGTTTACCAAGATATTACCAATCCATTTCAGTGGTACACCTTCTGAGGACCCACAGGAGTTTCTTGACTGCTGCTATGAAGTATTGCAGAACATGGGGGATAGTCGAAAGCAATGGGGTTGATTTTTCTGTGTTTCAGATGACTGGTTCCGCCAAGAGATGGTGGAAAGATTATGTATTTACTAGACCAGTTGGTTCGCCTGCACTTACCTGGGAGCAGTGCTCATAACTCTTTCTAGAGAAGTTCCTTCCTATCACACTGAGGGAGAATTACCGCAAGCAGTTTGAGTGCCTCCAGCAGGGCAGTATGCTAGTCACTTAGTATGATACCTGTTTTGTGGTTCTAGCCCATCATGCTCTTCTTCTGCTTCCTACTGAGAGAGAGAGAGGGTGAGGAGGTTCATTGATGCGTTCAACCTATCAATCTACAGATGGACAAGGAGACCGGGAGTGAGATTTCTTTTCAGATGGCTGCTAATGTCTCCAGGCGGATCGAGATGGTTCTTTCACAGGAGAGAGGGCCAGCGTCAGATAAGAGGCCCCGTCATTCCGGTAATTTTAGAGGCGCCTCATCTGGAGGAAGGAGTACTTATGGTAGGCATCATCTTCCCAGGCCATTTTATTCAGCACTTCAGACTTCTCACGGTGCTTCAGGGATCAATGTCCTTATGTTTCTTACCCTGGATAGCCAACATTCAGTGCGCATTCAGCTTCTATTAGTGCACCACCACTCCAGAACTACTATGGCGGCTATCCGACCCGTTCGGGTCAGCTTCAGCTTCAGCAACCATGACAACAGGATGGGCGTTATGAGTGTGGGAACATTGGTCACATCAGGAGGCATTGCCCTAGGTTGTTGAGCAACAGATCTCAGCAGAATTCTCGTGTCATCATGCCGGCACCGGTTGCTCCACTGCCCGTTCGACCAGCTAGGGGCAGGGGTCAGACTGTTAGAGGTGGAGGTCAGACTGCTAGAGGTGGAGGTTAGACTGTTAGAGGTGGAGGCCAGTGAGCTATGGCCTATCCCAGAGATGTAGTTCAGACTGATGGGGCCCAGCCCTGATTCTATGCTTTCCCAACTAGGCCTGAGGCTGAGTCATCTGACGCCGTGATCATAATATTGTTCCAGTTTGCCATAGAGATGCATCCGTTCTATTTGATCCAGGATCTACTTACTCCTATGTGTCCTCCTACTTTGCTTCATATATAGTCATGCCTCGTGATTCTCTGAGTGCGTCTGTATATATGTCCACGCCGGTGGGAAATTCTGTTATGGTAGATCATGTCTATTGTTCGTGCGTGGTTATTATTGGGAGTCTTGAGACTAGTGTGGATCTTCTACTTCTCGACATGGTAGATTTTGACGTCATACTGGGTATGGATTGGTTGTCACCTTATCATGCTATATTGGATTGTCATGACAAGACGGTGACCTTAGCCATGCCGGGGTTACCTCAATTAGAGTGGAAAGGAACTCTTGGTCATTTTACTAGCAGGGTTATTTCTTATATGAAGGATCGACGTATAGTCGAGAAGGGGTGTCTAGCCTATTTGGCTTATATTCGCGATCCCAGTGCGGATGTTCCTTCTATGGACTAAGTACCAGTTGTTTGTGAATTTCCAGAAGTATTTCCTACAGATTTGTCGGGGATGACACCCGACAGAGATATTGACTTCTGTATTGATTTGGCTCAGGGCACTCGGCCCATTTCTATTCCACCATACCGTATGGCCCCACCGGAGTTGAAAATATTAAAGGAGCAGTTACAAAACTTGCTTGATCAGGGATTCATTAGACCTAGTATCTCACCATGGGGTGCACCAGTGTTGTTTGTGAAGAAGAAAGATGGTTCAATGCAGATGTGTATAGATTATCTGCAGTTGAACAAGGCTACTATCAAGAACAAGTATCCGTTTCCAAGAATTAATGACTTATTCGATCAGCTTCATGTTGCCAAGGTATTTTCGAAGATTGACTTGAGTTTTGGCTATCATCAGTTGAAGA
This sequence comes from Nicotiana otophora, assembly GCA_000715115.1. NCBI lineage: Eukaryota > Viridiplantae > Streptophyta > Magnoliopsida > Solanales > Solanaceae > Nicotiana > Nicotiana otophora. The sequence goes on from AWOL01S0002911.1 coordinate 18,646, forward strand.
TTAGGGCATCAGATGTCCCTAAGACAGCTTTTCGGACTCGGTATGGGCATTATGAATTTCTAGTGATTGCATTTGGGCTGACAAATGCCCCAGCAACATTTATGGATTTGATAAACCGGGTATTCAAGCCCTATTTGGATTCCTTTGTGGTTGTATTTATTGATGACATCTTGATTTACTCCAGCAGTCGAGAGGAGCATGAGCAACATCTTCAGATTGTGCTTCAGACTTTGAGGGATAATTAATTATATGCCAAATTTTCAAAATGCGAGTTTTGGTTAGACTCAGTTGCTTTTTTGGGGCATGTTTTGTCGCCAGAAGGCATAAAAGTGGACCTTAAGAAGATTGAGGTAGTTCAGAACTGGCCTAGACCTACTTCATCTACAGAGATTCGAAGATTTCTGGGTCTGGCAGGTTATTATCTCCGGTTTGTGGAAGGGTTTTCATCTATAGCAAACCCATTGACCATACTGACCCAGAAGGGTGCTCCATTCAGATGGTCAGACGAGTGTGAGTTGAGCTTTCAGAAGCTCAAGACTGCTTTGACTACGGCGCTAGTGTTGGTGTTTCATTCAAGATCGTACACAGTGTATTGTGATGCATCTCGTATTTGACTCGGTGTAGTATTGATGCAAGATGGCAGGGTGACTGCATATGCGTCGCGATAGTTGAAAGTTCACGAGAAGAATTATCCTGTTCATGACTTAGAATTGGCAACCATTGTTCATGCGCTGAAGATTTGGAGGCACTACCTTTAAGGCGTGTCATGTGAAGTATTCACAGATCATCGTAGTCTACATTATCTATTCAAACAAAAAGATCTCAATTTGAGGCAGAGAAGATGGTTGGAGCTGTTGAAAGACTACGATATCACCATTTTATATAACCCGGGAAAGGCTAATGTAGTGGCCGATGCTTTGAGTAGAAAGGCTATGAGTATGGGCATCCTTGCATATATTCCAGTTGGTGAGAGGCCGTTAGCTGTAGATGTTCAGACTTTGGCCAATCAGTTTGTGAGGTTAGATGTTTCGGGGCCAAGTCGGGTTCTAGCTTGCACAATCGCTCGGTCTTCTTTATATGAGTGCATCAGAGAGAGAAAATATGATGATCCTCATTTGCTTGTCCTTAAGGTCACGATGCGACACGGTGGTGCCAAGCAGGTTGCTGTGGGAGATGATGGAGTTCTGCGGATGCAGGGTTGTATTTGTGTTCCTAATGTGGATAGGCTTCGCAAATTAATTCTTGAAGAGGCCCATAGTTTCCGGTATTCTATTCATCCGGGTGGCGCCAAAATGTATCAAGATTTGCAGCAAGGTTATTGGTGGAAAAGAAAGAAAAAGGATATAGTTGCATATGTATCTCGGTGTTTGAATTGTCAGCAAGTTAAGTACGAGCATTAGAGACCTGGTGGTTTGCTTCGGAAGTTAGAAATTCTTGAGTGGAAGTGGGAGCATATCACTATGGATTTTGTTGTTGGACTCCCATGGACTCAGAAGAAGTTCGACGCAGTATGGGTCATTGTGGATAGGTTGACCAAGTCAGCACATTTCATTCCAGTGGCAATCACCTATTCTTTAGAGAGGTTTGCTGAAATTTACATTCGTGAGATTGTCCTCCTTCACGGTGTGCCCGTGTCTATTATTTCAGATCGAGGTACGCAGTTCACCTTGCATTTCTGGAGGGTTGTACAGCATGAGTTAGGCACGCGGGTAGAGTTGAGTACATAATTTCATCCACAGACAGATGGACAATCAGAGCGCACTATTCAGATATTGGAAGATATGCTTCGCGCTTGTATTATAGATTTTGGATGTTCTTGGGATCAGTTCTTGCCACTTGCAGAGTTTGCCTATAATAAAAGCTATCAATCAGGCATTCAAATGGCTCCATACGAAGCATTATACGGGAGGCAATGCCGTTCTCCAGTTGGCTGGTTTGAACCGGTAAAGGCTCGGTTGTTGGGTACTGATTTGGTACAGGATGCCTTGGATAAGGTCAAGGTTATCCAGGATTGACTTTGCAATGCTAAGTCTAGGAAAAAGAGTTATACCGACCGTAAGGTTTGTGATATTGCATTCATGACTGGAGAAAGAGTATTGCTCCGGGTTTCACCTATGAAAGGTGTAATGCGATTCGGAAAGAAGTGCAAGTTAAGCCCTAGGTATATTAGACCCTTTGAAATTCTTGAAAGGGTGGGTGAAGTAGCCTACAAGCTTGCATTACCACCTAGTTTATCAGCAGTTCATCCAGTATTCCATGTATCTATACTTCGGAAATATAAGTGTGATCCGTCCCATGTGTTAGATTTCAGCTCAGTCCAATTGGACAAAGATTTGACTTATGAGGAGGAGCCGGTAGCTATCCTAGCCCGGCAGGTCCGACAGTTGAGGTCTAATAGTTATCCCTCAGTTCGGGTGTAATGGAGAGGTTAGCCGATTGAGGCAGATACTTGGGAGTCCGAGCCGGATATGGGGAGTAGATATCCCCACCTTTTCACCAGCTCAGGTATTTTTTTAACTCCGTTCGAGGACGAACGTTTGTTTTAGAGGTGGAGAATGTTATGACCCAATATGTCATCTTTAATTTTAAATATTCATTTTTGTGTTCTGAAAACTCAAAAAGCACTATTCAGCATTCCTTGACTTGCGTGCATAGTCCGTAAGTTTTTTCAAAAAGTTTTTATATGAAAAATTGATTAAAATATAAAATAGAACTTTAAAACTAAACTGAGTTGACTTAAGTCAACGTTTTGAGCCAATAGACCCGGATCAGTGCTTTGACAGATCTGGCAGGTCTGTATCGTGATTTGGGACTTGGACGTATGCCCGAAATCGAATTCGAAGGTCCCTAGCTCAAATTATCGGCATTTAATGGAAACTAGAAATTTAAAGGTTTAAGAATTCCTAAATTTGGTCATAATTGGGTTTTTGTTGATACCGGGTCCCGATTTAGATTTCGAGAGTTCGATCAACTTCGCAACAATATTTATGACTTATGTACAAAATTTGAAGTTATTTCGAGGTACATAGGCACCTTTTCCGTTAGTTTTTGAAAAAAATAAAAGGTTTGATTTTATAAAGCTTGAATTTCTAAAGTTTGACCGGAAATTTGACTTTTGAGCAAACGAGTCTGTAATAGAATTTTGATGATTCCAATAGCTTCGTATGGTGATTTCGGACTTAGGCGCATGTTCGGATTTGGATTTGGAGGTCCCTAGGACAATTAGGCGCATTTTGACGAAAGTTGAAAAATAGAAGATTTTTGGAAAGTTTGACCAGAAGTTGACTTTATTGATATCGGGGTCGAAATTCGATTATGGAAATTGAAACAGCTCCATTATGTCATTTATGATGTAATGATCCGACCGATCATTTTACTTTCTAGAACCCCGTTCCCCTAAATAAGGATCCCCGTATGTGCTTTTACTGTTTAATGACTTGTGAGGATGGTTAGTTCGGGATTTGTAAGGGTTCGGGTTGAAATCGGAACACTTGGTTCCTTAGTTGGCTTCAAAAAATGCTAAGTTTGCCTTTGGTTAACATTTTGAGTAAACGACCTCGAAATCAGGATTTGACGGTTCCAATAGGTTCGTATGATGATTTTGGACTTGGACGTATATTCGGATTGGGGTTTGGATGACCCGGGAGCATTTTGGCGCCCAATAGTGAAAGTTGGCTCTTTGAACGTTTTAAAGTTCTTTAAATATGGGTTGGAGTGGTTTTTGGAGTAATTGAGGTCCGTTAGGGATTCCGAGCCCAGGAATAGTTCCGTATGTTGATTTAAGACTTGCACGCAAAATTTTGTGTCATTCCAAGTAGTCTAAGTATAATTCGGCGCGTTCGGAGCGATTCGGAAACTTGGAGTTCAAAACTTGATTCAATTTGGTTTTGGGACGTGATTCTTGATTTTGTTGTTGTTTTACGCGTTCCGAGAGTTCGAGCAGGTCCGTATTATGTTTATAGACTTGTTGGAGTGGTTGGACGGGGTTCTGAGGTGCTCGGGTGTGTTTCGGACCACCCAGAGCCAAGTTAAAGAAAACAGAATTTTCCAGTTCTGGTTTCCTTCTTCGCATTCGCGTATGCCCTCTCGTGTTCCGAAGAAGGATTTGGGCAGTGGGGGCAATTAGCCCTCCGTGTTTGCGAAATCCCTTACGCATTCGCATAGCAGGAAGGTACCTGTGGGGGG
>AWOL01S0002911.1:23771-52420 GCA_000715115.1 Nicotiana otophora
GGGCAGTGTCATTGCTCTTCGCGTTCGCGATGGTGCCCTCGCATTCGCGTAGGGCAGGGTTGGTAAGCCTTCGCATTCGCGAGTCCCCTGTCGCGTTTTCGTAGGCCAAGTTTTCCTAGGGCTGGACCTATTGTCTTCGCAAACGCGAGGCCTTTTCCGCGTTCACGAAGAAGAGGGCGGCTGGGCAGAGAGTTTTAAAAATCGAGACTTAGCCATTTTTGGGTTCATTTATTGCACTCTTGGGCGATTTTGGAGCTTCAAAAAGGGGGACTTCAACCTAGCTATTGAGGATAAGTAATTTCTACCTAATGTGAGTTTAATACATATATTATGGGTAGATTGTAACATGTAAATTTGTAGAAAATATGAGCTTAGATGAAAAACCTAGGTCTTGATAAAAAATGAGATTTTAACCACGAAAATGGTTATGGAAAGGGATGAAAATTCTGTGTTTGAGTTCTTAAGGTTATGGGGTGACGATTTACTCCGAAAAGTTCCGGAATCTTGGTACGTGGGCCCATGGGTAAATTTTAGGAATTCTTCAATTGAGGTTGGGTAAACACCTTAATAATTAGGATATGAACGTTTGAGCATGTATTGACTATTTATATAACATTTGACTAGTTTCAAGTCGTTTGGCACCGAATTGAGGGTTTAAGCAAAATCTTGGACCGGAAAGTAGGCTTTGAGATGAGGTAAGTCTCTTTTCTAACCTTGTAAGAGGAAAATAACTCCATAGGGGAATTTAATTAATATGTGCTTCTATTTTTGGGAGCTACGTACGCATGAGGTGACGAGAGTCCATACGTAGCTACTAATTATGCTTATGTCTGGGTAGTTTAGGTTTACACCATGCCTTGTTGACACCCTTAATTTATTATGGTTACTAATTGTCTTGAATTGAGCGGAGGTTGAGGATTTCAATATTTTAAAAGTTTCCAGTTGAATTTCTTGTTTGGAAAGGGTTGAGGAATATTATGATAACTTGAGAAATCTATGTTCAACCGTGTCGCAAGTATATTCAGCGAGCGGTGTAAATTTCTACTACTCTCAAGGGAGAGGGCCATTCGCCTCGGCAGATTAATAGATGCATCTATGGTTTGTGCTGTTCGACCCTCAGCAGTGCACATAGTATATGTATATATATTTTAGGATCGGGCCGTACGTCCTCGGCCTAATTCGTGCGTATTAATTCTGGGAGCCCAATTATAATGATATTATTTCATTGGCTTGAGAGGTTAAATGGTTAGATGAGGGAAATTGGTTTGGTGCTAACTATCAGTGAAAGAATTATTTATTGCTTGCTTTCGAGTTCTATTGTCATTTATATATCCCATGCTTAATTATAATTTGTATATTTTATTGTTGGCCCATAGTAAGTGTCGAAGTCGACCTCTCGTCACTACTTCTTCGAGGTTAGACTAGATACTTACTGGGTACATGTTGTTTATGAACTTACGCTACACTTCTGCACTAAATGTGCAGGGTCTGAAGCAGGTGCATCTGGATATCATTCCGGCGCGCATCCTTGACTACTACGAGGCTTTGCGGTGAGCTGCATTCCGAGCCCGTTCTGCATCAGCCGAAGTCTTTCTTTTACTTTATTTTCTGTCTATTTCATCTCATACAGTAGGGTAGTACTCTTTTGTATATTCTATTAGTAGCTCATACACTTGTGACACCAGGTCTTGGAGATTTATGCTAGTAGACACTTGATGGTTTGGGGTTATTTTACTTATCTTACTTGCTTGAAAAATTTTGATCTTGCATTTTTATTAAACTCTTACTTCTTATTTATGCATAAACTAAAAATCAACTATTTCAAATGTTTAAAAGAGAGGATCACAGAGTTACTTCCCGATTGGCTTGCCTAGCCGTAACGTTGGGTGTCATCACGACCTATAGGAGGAATTGGTGTCACGACCCAAACCGACGGGCTGCGACGGGCACCCGATACCTTACTCAACTGAGTACCAACGTCACGTATATTTCGTATCATACTATCATAGATAAATAAGTCGGAGAGGCTGTCGTGAGATAAGTAGAATAAAACATGAGGAAACACTCAACATTGGACGACCCAACATGTAATACGAACTTATACATATGACATACGGGCCTATAAGACCAAAATAATCACTCGTACATTGAACATAGGCCGATAAGGCGGTACAATCTTTCACGTACATGACATATGTCTACAAGCCTGTAAGAGTAGATGAATACTATAAAGGTCGGAACAGGGCCCCGCCATACTAACTAATACATGTTCAAATCATACTGACCAAATAAGCAACTCCGGAGCAAATAGAGCGTACTAATACCTTCCGCTGAGCTGATAGCCTACTTGGAGGACTCGTAACCTGTCTATCAGGACCTGCGGGCATGAAACGCAGCGTCCCTAGGCAAAAGGGACATCGGTACAAATAATGTACCGACTATGTAAGGAATAAAAATCAGTAAATAATAGACATGAGAGAAACATGGAGTAAAAGACATGTAAGTTTGAATAACCCTATGAATCATTTCATATTTATAATGTCATGCATATACGTATAAATGTCATACCATGCATAGGTATATACCTACATAACATCATCAAGCCTCTGAGGGCATCCCATCATATCATCTCGGCCACTGTGGGCAAATTATCAACGTATACCAGCTGATCAGGTGGTGGTGCGTATATAACGCCGTAACCTTTTCCCATATCCCATATACATATAATATACGTGTATATAACGCCTTCTGGTCATGGGTCAATGTAAATGTATAAATGCATGAAATGTATAAGAAATACATTAATAAGATTTTTCGACTATTATAAAATCAATATGCCTTTCGGACAAACTTTATCAAATACGTATTTTTTTGAGACCCATGAACAGAGGATATAATAATAATTCACATGTGGAATCAAGAATATAGACACCCCTGGTATTTTTATGAATAGAGTCATTTATGAGAGTTGCGTATTTTGCTCGTTTCGTTTGTATCATTTGGATCATGCCAAAAAGAAAGAAGGGATATACTTAACATACTTTAATTGCGCGTATGAGCTCGTAGAAGATCGTAGACAACGGATCAAACCAAAATCTCCTCTTTAAGGCTTCTCGATACCTTACTTCATTACAAAGTAATATTCGGATTGATAAGATTCATAGTATATCGATGTTATAACCATGAATTTGACGGAGGAAGATTAGAATATTTGATCTTGGAAGGAGGAGGAGAACGTGAAGTAAATTGATGTATGTTGATATAGAGATTAAGAAGGGAACGTTATTGCCTATGGATCATCTTGTATAAGGCAGCAACATTTTCTTTTTAAAAGCCTTAGCTATTAAATCTCAAGAAGAGATATCAATTAAAACAAATGATAGTCATACGGGTTATAAGCATATAAAGGCAAGTCCTTCATTAAATTAAAGAAAAGGTACTTTGATTCTAGTTGATTGACATCCTCTAACAATTTTATTAATATAATAATATATAGATATCTAATTGAGTAGACACCATCATGTGAAATAATGTCAAAATAAAGTTAGAAACCTTGTCCTCATCCTAAAGCACCATTATTCAAATATTAAAATATTAATAAATTATGGTACCATATAAAAGTAATACATATACTAATATTTCATTAAAATATCCATGTAAAAATATATATATTTTATCAACTTCTAATTTTTCTAATCTTATATAAAGAGTACAAATTTTCGTACGCTTAATTCTTATAACGGTAAAAACATAATCTTCTTTTCTTGTGAGAAAATAATTTCTATCTTTATAACAAAGAAAATCTCATTTATAAACTTTCTCATATCAAGTGTATAATTTAAAGCATATCCAAAAACAGAACTATCCAAGATTATATTTGATATAAATTTTATATATGTGTGTGTGTGTGTGTGTGTGTGGGGGGGGGGGGTCCACCCCCATTTTTCATCACTTTGAAAATCATGATTGTCGATAAATGACACACTTTAATACAAATTAGTCACCTCTTTCTTTAGTTGCCATGGTCCCACGTGGACAACACATTTATTTTTACACGTATCCACTTATACTAATTCCAAACAATCAATTTCTAACTCTTATTTCACTTAAATACTAATATACTTCATATACCTTACTATCATGGTCATGTGGTATAGCACTAGTCCATAAATACGGGGTATTACAGCTTGGACCGTATTTGTTTTTTTCAAAATGTCAAACTTCGACGAAACTCATTTTCTTCGATTCGTTTACCCCCTTACCTTCACGGCTTTACTTATAACTTTTTTTTGAAATATAATAATACTTACAACCTCAAAAATAATCTTGTCCTTGAACTTATGTTGATTAACTTACGACGAAACTTTAATGTATGAAAATGCGGGATGTAACATCTCATTTTCGAGCTTTCATCAATTTACTTATGGAGTACTTTCACGTACGAAAAAATAGGGTGTAATAATTGGTTCATGACAATATGGTATCAGAGCTTTAGGTTCACATAGGTCTCTCAAGTTATGAGCATGCCTAATAGAGTCTTGCGGATCGGTGCTGAGACATCTGTACTTATCTTCGAGAGGCTATAGGGTGCTAGGAAACTACTCTTTCTGCATCTCCTATTGTGCAGTTGATGTTACACTAAGTGTCTTTCCCTTATTCTCTCACAGATGTAGAGAACGCGCACGACGGATTTTCCAGACCCGGGAGGAGCTGCTCCCCATGTTGCAAGAGGCCGAGGCCGGGAGAGGGCACCAACATAAGGTAGGGGACGGGGACATCCCAGAGTGGCCCCAGCTATACCACCAGCAGATCCAGCAGAGGATCCTGTTATCTAGGAGTAGGGCGATATGCCTACAGCAAAGCCAGCCCCGGTGGATTTCATGTCCGCCTAGGGATTTTAGGAGGTTATGGGCCATGGAGATTAGGGCTTGGGAATTGGAGAATGAATTTTGGGGTTTTGGAGGGGCAAATGATGTCGGATTTTGATAAATGTGGTATCGATGGACTCGTGGATGAATGAGCTTTCGGGTTTTATGACTTTTGGCGGATTTTGGAAACGTGGGCCCGAGGGCCGGTTTGAGCCTATTTCGGAATTTGGCTTATAGTTTCATGTTTTTCTTTTAGAATTGATTCTTTTAACCTATATTAATTATATCGTACTGCTTGTGGCTAGATTCGGGGCGTTTGCAGATTTATTCGAGGGGCAAGGGCATTGCGGAGTAGGATTTTTTGCGGTTTGAGGTAAGTAACAGTTTTAAATCTGATACTGAGGGTATGAAACCCCGGATATTTGGTATGATGTGATTATTTTGGAGGTGACACACATGCTAGGTGACGGGAGTGTGGGCGTGCACCGTGGGGGATTGTGACTTGGTCCGTCCCGTGAGACTGTAAAGTCGAATAGCCTATTATTAATTACATGTTCTCTCTGTGTTATAGAACTTTGACTACAAATCATGTTAGAAATCATGCTTAGGCTATGTGATGGTACAGTTGGGACCCGCAGAGGTCGCGTACTTGTTGAAGTAATTGTTAATTGCAGCCTTGTACTCAGTCATGATTTTACTTGCGTATCATATCTCAGTCTCTTCTTGATTCTTGTTGATACACTATGTTATTTTTGTTTGGGCTGATATTTATGATTTCTGAGAGCCCGAGAGACTAGAGAGGTTGGTGACTGAGCTAGGTCTCGATTGCCGAGCTGTGAGCTATATGTATGTATGGATCGGGTTGCACATCACAACGAGCCATAGGGCTATATGTATGGATCGGGTTGCACGTCGCAACGAGATTTAGGGCTGTATGTATGGATCGGGTCGCACGCTGTAATAAGCCTCAAGGCTGTATATATATATGGATCGGGTTGCAAGTCGCAACTAGCCTTATGGCTATGTATATGGGATCGGGCTGCACGCCATAACGATATAGCGCTTGGGCTGAAGGAGCCTTTCCGGAGTCTGCACACGAGTGAGCGCATGTACCTATTGAGTGTGAGTACTGAGGGCTGAGAGCCGAGTGATTGAGCTGTTGTGACAAGTTGAGTGACTATTGCCCTGAGAGGCTGTACTTGCTTTTTCATTTGTTGATGCACTTAGTTTCTATCTATCATTGTCATGAAATTTCTGAAAGCTTCTATATCCGAATTTACCTGCACTTTAACTGTATAAAACTGATTTGATTTGAACTGCCGGATTTGAAAGCATGTCTACTCTTTGCTGGAATGATTGAAAATGAACTGTATTTGTATTGCTAGTGACTTCCTTCTCAGTTCCTTATTTATTTCTGTTACTTGCTGAGCTGGTTGTACTCATGCTATACCCTGCACTTCATGTGCAGATCCAGGTGTGTTTGATCACGGAGGTGGTTGAGTTCATGCGTGATCGAGTACCGGAGACTACGGGGTAGCTGCCGGCGTCCGCAGACCTTGTCTCTACTTCTATGTTTTCTTTCTTTTCTGTATTGATAATTAGACACTGTTTGTATTAGACTGGATATCTAGATGCTCATGACTCAGTGACATCGCGATGTCGGGCTATTGTTCCGCATTATGCTTTGGATTTTACCCTAATTTTATGAAAGACTCCAGTTATTTTAAATATATTAATTCATTTCTGCCCCTCCTCGGGCAGATTCCTCCTAGTATTACGATAGGCGCCGTCACGACGGGTTAGGTTTCTAGTCGTGACAGAGTAGGTCCATATTATGTTATGGGACATCTTGGCATATTTAGACAGCTTCCCAAGTGGCCCGAGCGAGTATCTGTCATGACCCGTAATTTTCACCTTCGAGACCGTGATGACGTCTAATATTTCACTTGCCAGGAAAGCCAACGTTAGAATAATTTTAGTCATTTTTAACAGTGCAGTTTGAACGGTAATAAAGAAACCAATTATCTGGAATAATCTGAAATAGAAATTTCCTACAATCCCAAAACTGGCAGTACAAGTCACAGGCTCTGTAGAGTTTACTAGAAAAATATCTCTAAATACACTGTTCCAGAATAGAATCAATAGTGCCGAAAAATATCAGAAGGTTAATTCGAAGCCGGCGAATGCGATAGCAGGTATATCTTGAGTCCCCACGATAATGCTCGATCAACTAACAAGAATATCAATAACTCCGAGGTACCTGGATCTGCACAAAAAGATGTGCAAAAATATAGCATGAGTACACCACAGCAGTACCCAGTAAGTATCAAGCCTAACCTCGGTAGAGTAGTGACGAGGCCAGGTCAAGAAACCTACAAGACATATAAAGTTGTACACTATGTTACATGAAGCTAACAAGGAAAGAGTATCAATGTAAGGCCAATAATAGAAAAAATTTCTAATACAAATCAACAATGGAAATAATGAGAACACGGATGGCATCGAGCAAACAATCAAGCAATTGAGCAACAACACAGTCAGAGTACAAACATAATAAAAAAAAGCACGACATTACCCTCCGTACTTTTACTCTCGTCCTTACCATGAAATGATGAATAATTTAAACACAATTCCAACTTGAACATAGTAAAGCGTCAAATGCATTATTAAGCCAATTTAGGATTTAAATAAGGTAAAATAGTGGAGAGGTTGTGCAAATAGAATATCAATTGAGTTTAGTTAAGAAATATATGAGATCCAATATAATATTGTATTTATATAAATTAAGACATTAAATCAGATTTTAACGAGATAAATATGGGATTTATTAAAGTAAAACTTAATAACATGTTTTCACATAATTACACGACAATAAGATAATGAGGAAATTGAGGTATCAATTAGAGTAAAAATATAATCACCATTTAAATTAGTAGATCTTCGAATAAGATATGAGTTTTATTTTTGAAAGACACACAAGTGGAACTACTTAAAAATTCTTTCATTTATATCTGCTAAATTTTCAGCAACTTAACATATCACATAGAATGCATGACTCACACAAGAAGTCCATATTATTCCAATTTTAATATATTGACGGTTAATTAATTATGTTCAAAATATAATGAAGTGATTTAAGAAACCACAATAACCGTCCTAGAATGGAATGCATCATGAGAATCACAATCGGAATTAACCTTAATATCACAATAATTTCATATTTGTTCATTTGTTGCGGCGTGCAACCCGTTCCCACAATATAATCCTTTAATTAAATTCCGTTGCGGCGTGCAACCCAATCCGTCAATATAAATTTAAAATAAAATCCGTTGCGGCGTGCAACCCGATCCCACAATATAATCCTTCAATTAAATTTCGTTATGGCGTGCAACCCGATCCAACAATATAATCTTTCAAATAAATTCCGTTACGGCGTGCTACTCGATCCTCAAGCAACACAAATTAAGCAACCAATTTACAAGCAACTACGGTATACCACAAAATCAAAAAGGAATAACGAGGCTACACAAAGAAGTCACAACTAATGAAAAAGGCTACATGATAGCTCACAAAATCAAATAGCAAGGAAATGACAATCCATAAGCCAAGGCACAATTTATAAGCATCAATTGATAATTAAGGCATGTAGCAAGTAAAGCATGAATTCAACGAGTGGTTACAATCAACAATTGGCATATAAGGTGATCTTGACAACAAAGATGGAACATGTGCTAACAATTTCAAGTAAAGAACATACAAACAATTCTAACACAAAAGATGTAGTCATGAAACGATAGTTACAATTAGTTACATGAGGGGAGCCTAACTGTCCAAATAGGTCAAATATCAAATATAGGTCGTGTACCCAGTCGTCACCTCGCGTACCCGACCTTCACATAACACGAATGACACAATCATCTCAAATCCTAAGGGGTGGTTTCCCCCACACGTTGTTAGACAAGACACTTACATCGACGAAACAAAACCAATACTTTAAATGATCTTCGCAAGTGAAGCCACCTTCGGACGGCTCAAATCCTGATGATTTCCTTGAAATCCCTCTAAAATAAGATCGCCACAAATCGAGCTTCCATAATTCAGCTCTTTAGTGATAATAACACCTCCCACCACTCTTACAACTTCAATCTACATCAACATAATTTAATTGGACCAATATTAGTAAACGAATTTCCAGATTTTTGGGTCATTTAGGCATATTATCAAGCACCTAGAGTACATAGCATTTATTACCTCTAGTAATGGTGTTTCTTCATCCAAAAATTCCTCCTTCCCACCAACAAGAGATACTAAACCATTATTTGTCTACAAACAACCGTCTTTAGCACCATTAAAATAATCAATGAACTCACATCCACCCAATTGTTACTAATTAATTCATTACAAAATCTCTACAACACCCAATAATATAGTTTAAGAATTTATGGCTTCCAAGCACCATCCAATAAGTGCTAATACTTATTTCTTGCTCACATACTCATAATAAATCTATGCATATATGTCTAAGGGTGTAAGATTACCTTTTGGAAGAAATCTTGCCAAAACCCTCTTTTGAGTTCTTGAAGATCTAAGGATTTCATGGTGGATTGAGTTAGTTCTAGAGTGGAAATGATAGAATGAAATACCAAATTAGTAGAGATTACTCACGTTGGAGATGGGGAGAGTTGGAGGTCTTGAGAGAGTGGAGGAAACCCCCAAAATTCGGCCAAGAGGAATGGGGAAAAATTAACCCCCAAATGAGTATATAACATTTTGAGCATCACAGGTAGCGTGGGGCGCTACATGTGGCCCCATTTCCAGAACCTCAAGATTCCCAGTGCCAGGGCTAGCGCCCCGGAAATGGGCATAATTCTCTCACACGATGTCTGAATGTTACGATTCTTTTTGCTATGGCTCCATAATTTCAATACGGATCTAATGCTTCAATCAAAACTGAATTTGGAGCTCATTTGCTTAATGTGATACTACTTATGCTTGAAGAAACGACGTCAAAACATTCTAGAAATATCCAAATTCTACATTCGATGCCGAAACCTATCAAATGAAGTCCGACTGACTTCGAATTGTGCACACAACTCATAAATGACATAACAGACCTACAAAATTTTCATAACTGGATTCCGAACCCGATATCAATAAAGTCAACTGCCGGTCAAACTTCCAAATCGTCCATTTTCAACTTTCGCCATTTCAAGCCAAAATCAACTACAGACTTCCAAATAAATATCCAGACACATACCTAAGTCCAAAATTATCATACAGAGCTATTGAAATCATAAAAAATTCCATTCCAGAGTTGTTTTCTCAAAAGTCGACTCTCCGGTCAACTCTTTTCTTTTAAGTTTCTTAAATAAGAATTGTTCTACCAATTTGTTCCTGAATCGTCCGAAAAACAAACTCAACGTCGGGTGATACCACGTTACTGCAACCGACATAGGTTCGACAACACTATCTCAATTGAGATTAATTTTCTTATCCATACTTATAAACCTTAAACCAATTTTCTTACACTCCAATCATTTTAAAAAGGGTCAGATTTACATATCAATACACGGAATTAATCACAGTCGGTTGTAGCAACTCGTGCCTATGCTCACACGGCACAACCACATAACGTATCGCAATATGCATACGCCCATAACCACTTCTCTGGTCATAATAGTTGTTCATAGCCAATTACAGCATCGTCGTTTAACTTCATGTTAACAAAAATCTCGGTTCAAACCTTCACAATACTGACAACGAGACACGAGGCATGAAGGCCTCATAATTATTTACCTGAATTAACGAGTCACATTTAACATCACCTGTGTACTTACCTCGTAGGTTAAAACTCAATAATTACAACACGAATTTGGCAAATCATGCACTGATAAATTCATACAAGAATTTTCAAATAAGCCTAATAGGCATGACTCCCTATTAGTACTATAGTACAAATTTAATTTCAAAAGGGATAATTTAAACATATAAAGTTCCATCACAAGGATCTCGTCCTTATATAACTTCTACCGTGGCTTGTAGCCCGGTTTAAACATATCAAATCATATTAAAATGTGAGGATCCTGTCCTCAGCTCTGAATCCCAAGTAATATGCATATTGTGCCTATGGAAATCTTTCCATTTTCTTCCTTAAAATAATTTTCGTTAAACAAAATCACAACATATAATGAACCGCCATGCCGGTAGGGCATATAATTCATAAAATTGTAATCAATTATCCCGAAATTACATCAAAACCCATTGTATTGAGTATCAGAAGTCACTTTTGGACTCATAGACCTCAGTAGTGTACAAAACATAAATAATAGACACGGGCTAACATCATCAAATCTCCCAATAGGGATAAACACATGAGTAGAGCACAAATTCACAAACTCACTATATAAGGAGCATGAAAGGAGATCTCACCTCGACAATCGGAATCGAATTAAAATAAGAATAGTGCTCCTCTATTATGAATTAAATCATACCTGTAATGACACCATCTGGTGTAACGGCCTCAGTCTATCCACATCAATTTTATCAACGGGTCGGGCCTCCACCTCTAGGACGCCCTCTACCCGTCTGTCCTACACCCCTAACTAAATATGTGAGTGGAGTAGAAACTGAAATGGGGCCTGTAGCCTGAATGTTCTGATGAAATCTGTCTCTCTCAAGTCTGGGACACTTACTCATGATGTGCCTAGTATCTCCACACTCATAACAACCCCTCTGCGGGTTCGGCTGCTCATACTGAGTCTGTGTCGGATAGCTAGAATAACCATTGTAGGAATCCCGTACCGGTGGTACATTAAAGAAACATACTGGTGCACCCCGAGTGATCTGATGTGCGGACTGAGCTGACCGACTGCTCGGGTCTCCACCATAATGCGTTATAGCTGCAGAGTAGCATCCTTTGAATTCTCCAGAAACTTGAGACCTCTTGGTCTCCTTATTTTCCTTTTCCTCACCCGAAAAACGTTCTAACATCTTGGTAATCTCCACCACTTGCTGAAATGAAGTATCAGCTTGTAGCCCCTGAGTCATATAGAATCTCGTATCATAACTGACTCCTTTAATGAATCTGTGAGCTCGCTCTCTGGATATAGGAACCAAAGTAAGAGTATGATGGGCTAACCCTTTGAACCATATGGCATATTCTGACACCGTCATGGTGTCCTCGCGCAATCGTTCAGACTCTGTATGCCACGCATTACGGAGGGTATGGGGAACAAACTCCCTAAAACAAATCTCTGAAAACTGAGCCCAAGTAAGTGGTGTTGCATTGGCTGGTCTGCCCTCTTCATAGACTTGCCACAAACATCGGTGGAGAATTATCTCTCCAAAGGCCTATTTCTTCTTTTGCTATGCTGACCCAGCACTACCGAGCTGACCATTTCTTCACATATTCCTCGATTCTTCATTAGGATAATACTCCGCCCTATTTGTACACGACGATCCCAACAGTAAAGCTCCATACAGACAAATCTTAGTAGGAATCACGTAGCCCATAAGCTCATCAACCACCGTACTTCCTCTGAAGCACCCCATATTGACGCAACCGAGACGTCCACATTGAATAGACCTTCTGTAAATTTGAAGTTGTTTCTCTAACTCCTTTGATACTGAAATATAGGATTATTAAGGACGTAGTCATACCGCAAGTCCCAACATTATCACCTGCAAAATCTCAGGCTTTAAACATATGCAAATTTTCGGGAATCTTTCAGTAACACATATGTACATCTCAGGCCAGAACTGATATACCACATGACCCCGCAATATGTTCATCTATAGTGGACTCCCCCACTTAGCATGAAGCCATAGGGCACAACGTCCGATGATCCACAATATTAACCTTCATAGCTCGTACTCATCAACCAGATGAAAGAATCCGCTCACCCCCACGTAATTCACTGAGTGATCCTTCAATACATCGACATCTTCAGTTGGGACCACACGTTAAGACGATGTTTGAGCATCCCTGGCCCCCTTGTAGTCTATCCGCGACATCACGAACTGTCGGCGCACAACTGATACTGAGTGTGCAATATCATATACTAGTGGATGTGAATGAATATAAGATATATGCTTCAAGCTGAATCAGTATCGCATGATAAGGAATAAAAGTAGTGGAATTTCCTAATAGTTTCCATAGCCTCTCGAAGATAAGTACAGACGTTTTCGTACCGATCCGCAAGACTGCTAAATCTGCTTATGACTTGTAGCACCCATCAACCTAGAGCTCTGATACCAACTTGTCACGACCCGAAATTCCAGCCTTCGAGAAGGTGATGGCGCCTAACATTTCACTTGCTAGGAAAGCCAACATTAGAATAATTTTAGTCATTTTTAACAGTTCAGTTTGAATGGTAATGAAGAAACCAATTATCTAGAATAATCTGAAATAGAAATTTCCTACAAACCCAAAACCGGTAGTACAAGTCACAAGCTCAACAGAGTTTACTAGAAAAAAAAAGCTCTAAATACAATTGTTCCAGAATAGAATTAATAGTGCCAGAAAATATCAAAAGGTGACTCCGAAGCCTGCGAATGCGACAACAGGTATACCTTGAGTCTCCACAACAATGCTCGATCAACTAACAAGAATATCAATAACTCTGGGGTACCTGAATCTGCACAAAAAGATGTTCAGAAGCATAGCATGAGTACACCACAGTGGTACCCAGTAAGTATCAAGCCTAACCTCGATAGAATAGTGACGAAACCAGGTCAAGACACCTACCAAACACATAAAGCTGTACAATATGTTACATGAAGCTAACAAGGAAAGAGTATCAATATAAGTCCAATAATAGAAAACAATTCCAATACAAATCAACAATGGAAATAATGAGAACACGGATGGCATCGAGCAAACAATCAAGCAATTGAGCAACAACATAGTCATAGTATAAATATTATATAAAAATGGCACGGCATCACCCTTCGTGCTTTTACTCTCGCCCTTACCATGAACTGATGAATAAGTTAAACACAATTCCAACTTGAACATAGTAAAGCGCCAAATGATTTATTAAGCAAATTTAGGATTTAAATAAGGTAAAATAGTGGAGAGGTTGTGCAAATAGAATATCAATTGAGTTTAGTTTAGAAATATATGAAATCCAATATAACATTGTATTTATACAAATTAAGACATTCAATCAAATTTTAACGAGATAAATATGGGATTTATTAAAGTAAAACGTAATAACATGTTTTCACATAAATTACACGACAATAAGATAATGAGAAAGTTGAGGTATCAATTAGAGTAAAAATATAATCACCATTTAAATTAGTAGATCTTCGAATAAGATATGAGTTTTATTTTTGAAAGACACACAAGTGGAACTACTTGAAAATTCTTTCATTTATATCTGCTAAATTTTCAGAAACTTAACATACCACATAGAATGCACGACTCACACAAGAAGTCCATATTATTCCATTTTTAATATATTGACGGTTAATTAATTATGTTTAAAATATAATGAACTGATTTAAGAAACCACAATAACCGTCCTAGAATGGAATGCATCATGAGAATCACAATCGGAATTAACCTTAATATCACATAACACGAATGACACAATCATCTCAAATCCTAAGGGGTAGTTTCCCCCACACGTTGTTAGACAAGACACTTACATCGACGAAACTAAACTAATACTTTAAATGATCTTCGCGAGTGAAGTCACCTTCATACGGCTCAAATCCTGATGATTTCCTGGAAATCCCTCGGAAATAAGATCGCCCGAAATCGAGCTTCCATAATTCAGCTCTTTAGTGATAATAACACCTCCCACCACTCTTACAACTTCAATCTACATCAACATAATTCAATTGGACCAATATTAGTAAATACATTTCCAGATTTTTCGGTCATTTAGTGATTTTATCAAACACCTAGAGTACATAGCATTTTACTACCTTTAGTAATGGTGTTTCTTTATCCAAGAATTCCTCCTTCCCACCAACAAGCAATACTAAACCATCCTTTATCTACAAACAACCTTCTTTAGCACCATTAAAATCATCAATGAACTCACATCCACCCAATTGTTACTAATTAATTCATTACAAAATCTCTACAACACCCAATAATCTAGTTTAAGTATTTATGGCTTCCAAGCACCATCCAATAAGTGCTAATACTTATTTCTTGCTCACAGACTAATAATAAATCCTTGCATATATGTCTAAGGGTGTAGGATTACCTTTTGGAAGAAATCTTGCCAAAACCCTCTTTTGAGTTCTTGAAGATCTAAGGATTTCATGGTGGATTGAGTTAGTTCTAGAGTAGAAATAATAGAATGAAACACCAAATTAGTAGAGTACTCACCTTGGAGATGGGGAGAGTTGGAGGTATTGAGAGAGTGGAGGAAACCCCTAAAATTCGGCCAAGAGGAATGGGGAAAAATGAACCCCGAAATGAGTATATAACATTTTGAGCATCACAGGTAGCGTGGGACGGTACATGTGGCCCAATTTCCAGAACCTCAAGATTCCCAACGCCAGAGATAGCGCCCCGCGCTACCCTGGGTGCTGGCGATGGGAAATATTTCCTATTTCGCCCGGAAATGGGCATAACTCTCTCATACGATGTCCGAATTCGACGATTCTTTATGCTATGGTTCCGTAATTTCAATACGGATCTAATGCTTAATCAAAACTGAATTTGGAGCTCATTTTCTTAATGTGATACTACTTATGCTTGAAGAAACAACGCCGAAACATTCTAGAAATATCCAAATTCTACATTCGATGCCGAAACCTATCAAATCAAGCACGATTGACCTCGAATTTTTCACACAAGTCATAAATGATATAACGGACCTACAAAATTTCCATATCTAAATTCCAACCCCGATATCAATAAAGTCAACTCCCGGTCAAACTTTCAAATTTTCCATTTCTAACTTTCGCCATTTCAAGCCAACATCAACTACGAACTTCCAAATAAATATCCGGACAAACTCCTAAGTCCAAAATCACTATAAGGAGCTATTAGAATCATAAAATTTCCATTTTGAAGTCATTTTCTCAAAATTCAACTCTCCGATCAACTCTTTTCTTTTAAGCTTCTTAAATAAGAATTATTCTCCCAATTTGATCCCGAATCATCCAAAAACCAAACTCAACCACACACGCAAGTCATAATATGTATTGCGAGATTGCTCGAGATCTTAAGCCGCTGAACGGGATGTTAATTCTCAAAACGACAAGTCGGGTCATTACAGTTTCAAACGAGGTTCAGATCATTTTTATTTCATGTTGCATTGCTGAAGGTATGTTGGTGCTGGTGCTTTCGCATATGCAGAAGAATGGACGCATATGCGGACAATTGGTAACATAAGAGAGATGAGAGCTGGGTGGGGAAGACCGCAGAAGTGAATTTCTATAGCGCACTTGCGTGCATGCAGATGCGAGATTTTAGCCGCAGAAGTGGCGTGTGGCATAGAAGCATACATGATTGTCGCACCTGCATGTGCGCAGAAGCGTAGAAATTCTGCAGGTGCAATGGGCTGGTCTTCAGTGAATTCTCGCATGTAGGAGGCATTTACCGCAGAAGCGGAGGTCGCAAGTGTGACTATTGGTTCACATTTGCGAATAGTGCTTGGCAGAAACTATATTATCGAGGATTTGGTCATTTTATTCATATTTGGAGTTATAAACCTCAAATTGAGACGATTTCTGAAGCAAATTTTATCAGAAGGATTGGGGTAAGTGTTCTACACTCGGTTTTGATTATATTCCGTGATTTTATCTTCATTTTTGGTAATTGGATTATGAGTTTTAAAGAGAATATTGGGAATTTTAGCCTAAAGCTTCATAGAGTGAGTTTTTGAGTTTTGAATGCCGGTTTTATAATGATCCGGCCGGTCATTTTGAGTATTACAGCTCCGTCCCCCCATTTACTGCATATCCTATGTTTAATCATAATTATGTGACTTGTTGGGGAGGTTTCAGAATGAATTGGAACACTTAGTTTCAAGATTTAAAGCTTAAGTTGAAATAGTTAATCGGATGTTGACTTATGGGTAAACGACTCCGGAATAGAGTTTTGATGATTCCAATAGCTCCGTATGGCGATTTTGGACTTAGGAGTGTGTCCGGAAAATTATTTGGAAGTCCATAGTTAAATTAGGCTTGAAATGGCAAAAATAGGAAATTTAAGTTTGGAAGTTTGACCGGGGAGTTGACCTTTTGATATCGGGGTAGGAATCCAGTTCTAAAGTTTTTCATAGGCTCATTATGTCATTTGTGACTTGTGTGCATAATTTGAGGTCAATCAGACTTGATTTGATAGGTTTCGGCATCGAATGTAGAAGTTGGAATTTCTTAGTTTCATTAAACTTGGATTGGGGTATGATTCGTGGTCTTAGCATTGTTTGATGTGATTTGAGGCCTCGCATAAGTTCGTATGAAGTTTTAAAACTTGTTGGTGGGTTTGATTAAGGTCCCGGGGGCCTCGGGTGAGTTTCGGAAGGTTAAAGGATCGAAATTTTGACTTAGAACAATTCTGGAAATTTTCCAGTTCTGGTGTGTCACGACCCAGAATCCACTATAGATCATGATGGAGCCTAACTGTCAGGCAATCCAACGATAATTTATCAATTTATTTACTCGTTTTAGTATGTTTAAATCATAATTTTCCTTAATTGAACAGTATAAAATAGAATTTACAAAGTAAATGAAAAATATTTACACGAACCACAATAATGAATAACCTGAAAGAACCCCCAAAACCCGGTGTCACAAGTGCATTAGCATTTTTTAAGAAGTACAATAATAATACAACATTTGTCCCGAAGGTAATAAGACAGAATAAAATAAATAGTACAATGGAGACTCGGTGGACTGCGATGCGTATAATGGAATACAGCTCATATAAAGTCTCCCCAACAGATGCGCCTACGCGCCAAGGTGGTCGTCAATGAACCTGTCAGATCCTGCACATTTAGTGTAGAAGTGCAGCATGAGTACGTAAATCAACGCGTACCCAGTAAGTATCTAGCCTAACCCCGGAGAAGTAGTGACGAGGGGTCGACATCGACACTTACTAAAGGTCCAATATAACAATGTAATAATGGGGTAAATCTGTAAGTTACATAATCTTCCAATTTCTTCTTTCAAGCATGAATTTCTAAATCTTGTATTATACCTTAACGGCTCAAACAAATGTCAAGTGTCATTATCAAATTAATCAGGATTACAATACAAAAATGCAGGAATAAGTGGAAATCATAGCTCGTAAATATTCAGACTACTCGCAATATAACACACGATTCTGCTGAGGTCATTCGGCCCGATCTAGAATAATATGTACACTGTCAAGGGTCGAATGACACGAACCATAGATGCATCTATATACTGCCGAGGTGTTCGGCCACTCCATAAGAAAAGAAAGGAAGTTACCGAATTAAGAGACGTGTGTTTACAATAGAACACATGAGCATAAAATGAATATAATCTTTACCATCTCTCAAATAACTCGCCCATAACTCAAAGTGTTAAGGCTCAGCCTGGTGTGCACATATTTACTTCTAAATCAATTTCAATTATAACTTCAATTAATTAAGCCAACAGAATGAGTTCAAGTAATTCAATTATTACATGATACAGTCCTAAGTCTACCCGGACATAAATATACTTTAGCTACGTATGGACTCTCATCACATCGTGTGTACGTAACACCCACAACTAGTTGCACATAACAATAAATATCACCTAGGAGTAGTTTCCCACTCATAAGGTTAGACAGGAGACTTACCTCGCTCCGAAGTTCCATAACCGGCTCCAAAGCGAATCTGACTCCTCGAACCAAAGCCCATCGATTTAAAACTAGTCAAACAATGTGCAGACCAATCAAAATATGCTCTAATACCCATAATTAATCAATTCAAAAAATTCTCAACCCTGTTCGAAAAGCCTATAAAAATCAACCCTCGGGCCTACGTGCCCGAATTCTGAAAATTTTAGAAGTTAAACTTTAACCATAACACCCTGAACTAAAATATATAACTTATTCTAAATCCCATGTCCAAATGCGTGATCAAATTTCAAAAATACCAAATTCTAGGTTTTCTACCAAAAACCCCACAATTTCTTCTAATTTCCATGTTTAAATCCTTATACAAACCATGTATTTAACTTGTAATAGGTGGCAATCGCTTACCTTGTGTTGCTTGATGAAAATGTCCCCTTGAAGCTCTCCAAAATTGCCCCAACCAAGTGAGAAAATGAGGGAAATGAGCAAAACCTCGATTTAAAACAATCTGCCCCGCCGACTTTCTGCACATGCGGAACACCAGCGCACCTGCGGCTCCGCACCTGCGAAATTTCCGTCGCAGATGTGGTTCTAACTTAGTCCAGCAACATTCGCATCTGCGGACCCAAATGCGCATCTATGCTTCCCCTTCTATGGCCAAGGAGCGCTTCTGGGCACGCGCTCCTGTGGACCATGTCCGCTTCTGTGATTAACAGGTCTCCCAGGCTTCGACCAAATATACCAACCAGTCCTAAAACATCATACAAACTTAGTCGAGCCTTTAAATCACATCAAACAACACTAAAAACGCGAATCGCGCATCGATACGAGCTTAATGAACTTTAAAACTTCATATTTCTACATCCGATGCCGAACCCTATCAAATTAACTCCGATTGACCTCAGAATTTGTACACCAGTCCTAATTGAAATTACGGATCTACTCTAATTTCGGAATCAGAATCCGACCATGATATCAAAAAGTCCACTCCCGGTCAATCTTGCCAAAAATTATCCAATTTTCCAACTTTCGCCAATTGATGTCGAAATGCTCCTGGGTGATCCGATACTTAACCCGAACATACACCCAAGTCCGAAATCATCATACGAACCTATTGGAATCTTCAAATCCCGATTCTGAGGTCGTTTACTCAAAAGTCAAACCTTAGTTAGTTCTTCCAACTTAAAATTTTCGAGATTAGAATTTTCTTTCCAAATCAACTCTGAACTTTAAGAAATTCAATTCTGACCACATGTACAAGTCATAATACCTGAAGTGAAGCTACTGAAGGTCTCAAACCGCCGAACGATGTGCTAGAGCTCAAAACGACCGGTCGAGTCGTTACATTCTCCCCCACTTAAACATACATTCGTCCTCTAACGTGCTAAGGGGTGCTCCGAAGTTGTCCAAAATCACCGTACAACACCTTATGCACCTACCCATGCCGCCACATTCCGGTTGGACACATTAGCTCGAGTCAGACTGAAAATCCTCCATATAATCTTAGCTAACAAGCTTTAAAACCAAGTTCCAACTTCCAAATTTCTCTACAAGACCTGATTCTAACATACGAAAACCGTACCAATCACCACACACCGTACCAAAACATGATCGTACACCTTTTCCTGAATTCACACCATTTCCCGCAAAATTCACATGCTCATAATAACATCCTCTAACCATAATAGCTAAAATTGCACTAATCCGGTGCCCGCAATACATATCATGACTCATATAAATCCTGTTTCGAATCTCGCAATACTGCCACGACGAAAAAGACGTGTAGAAACTCATAACCACCCGGTGAATCAATAATTCATGGAGTCTCTCCTCCTGAGAAGAACCATTATCTCATTCTGAACTGAATAGCGATATTTTCCTTTTAACGTACCTTATATAAATCTGATTGCACAAGTTTCAGGCCCAATAATCCCGTCTCACCCAGTACAAGCTGCTCAGGCAATAAGCTACCTCAAACACTGACTCAAATCTCATATGGCACCATCAATGCGCTGACGAGCTACAACTCGAATATGACACATAAGGAGAAATGAACTCTGGAAAACAAATTATCCAGCCTACGTAACGAATAAAATGGCCGAACATATGTTATGAATCCTTCTGAGAGGATGAGAAACAAAATATGTAGGAATAGATATAGGGAACCGTACTCAACATAACATTGTTGCAGCGTGCAACCCGATCCAAACATGATAACGTTGCGGCGTGCAACACGATCCAAATAACGTACCCATGGCGGCGTGCCACCCGATCCACTCACAACAATAAATAAGGACATACCCCTTAAGCCATAATGCTTCTACCTACGGAATACAGAATATTGGCCACAAGCACGCCAAGTGCAAAAATACAACTCTGGGGAGACGGGTAGCGCAATATGCCATAAAACCCAAGCACGACTAAGGTGCGATAGATGACCTGCATCTCGAGGGTCATCCTGCTCATATGACACCACAAGCTACACGGGACCTCAACACATGTGCGAATAATCAAGTAGTCTCAATCCGGCACAACCCCCACAGTTCACAACCAACGGAATAGTGCGCCTTCCAGGCATAAACCCTCATATTAACGGTAGTACTAAAAATATCCGTACTTGGTTTTGATCTTTTACAATCAAGTGACTAACATGTCACACTCATACAATTTCCGTGAGGGATACACTCCCACGACCTTCCACCCAGGTAGCCAAGTCTGTACATCCATACCACCAACCGTACTAATCTGTAAAGCAATTCAAGAACCCGTAAATCAATACACAATGCCACTTCCACAAAACACCATTCTCAGGCGACACTAAGATAACTCCAGCTCACTCTAAACATCTGAATTCTTCCCTGCTCATCCGAGTCCGTGACATTCTTGTCACACCGAACTGTAACCTTGATCCTCCACCTTCAAATTCCTATGCCGCTCACTGCACCTATTATGCCGCTATGATAGAATACACAAATTCATCATAACCCCTGAACTACCAGTAGAATAACATTTCATTGGCTAGCAACATTTCACTTAGCTCATTCTCGAAGAGCCCATGCAATACGCAACTGAATTCCCAAACCGCAGAAAATACAACCTCAAGCCGTGATTTGAACCGCCATAACTCTTTAGGAATCCATTTACATAACAAGGCCATTTGAATCAAGTACCTCCTAAATCAATCAAGTTATAGTAGATGTCAAGCCCGCACGTACACCCACAACCACATGTATGACTTCACACGCCGAAGGAACTGATCATCGCCACAATCATGTCGACTCAACCATTACTAACCGACCCAACTTCTCTCAATTTACCCTTGGCCTGACTTAGAAATATATTAGCTCCCTTCACAATATAACGAACTCAATCTGCACTCATCATGAGTGACCCGAATCGCGAGACCACAGTGTCTCAATACCCATGAATCATCTCATACCTCCTTACGTGCACAATATCATCTTCAATTGGTACACCCGTTCTGCAAGACCTTCTGCGAATCCGAAGCTATCTCTTCCCTTCCTCCAATACTGTACCATATCCCCGATGATGATGTAGAACATTCCAAGTCCCATTCGTAATCCATTGCAAAAACTCGATCCTTAACCATACAACAGACCCGAAACCCTTAGGCACTGAACTTAAATTCTTGGACCCACTAGAACCGTTGTTGAGAGTCACCTATTCTGACCTGATCTCGAATCTAACCAACTTCAATGCTCTGCTAGCACATAAACACCCTCTAAAAAAAAAAACCGGCTGAAGTCTTTTCCTTGTACATTGCATCCATAAGAAGTATAAACTCCGAGTCCTCCCAGACCTGTACCTCAATCGATAAGGCGAAGTATATCACACATTTATCAATTTCTCTGCTCGAATTACCCTAGATGTTTCCCTTTCTTAGTCAAAAATAATCCACCAATGTATTGATAACCAAAAGCTGGCCGACAATCATGCGATCCAATCATAGATGGTGGGGCTCCCCCACTTAGCTTTAAGCTACCATCACATAATGTAGAGCCCATAATGATTCTTCCTTCTCATTTACCATGATCTCGCACTGTTAACCCGCCAAATTCCTCGAAGTCCTTGGTTAAACATTTTATGAACATTCTGAATCATTCGTCACAATCACATATTCGACCTCTCACTAGGTAGCAAGTAGTATTCTTCGCAGAAGCTTCATCAACATCGCTCAATCGCTAACCTGC
This sequence comes from Nicotiana otophora, assembly GCA_000715115.1. Classification (NCBI taxonomy): domain Eukaryota; kingdom Viridiplantae; phylum Streptophyta; class Magnoliopsida; order Solanales; family Solanaceae; genus Nicotiana; species Nicotiana otophora. Next base: position 46,628 of record AWOL01S0002911.1, read on the forward strand.
TCACAAGAGATAACTCACCTAAGGAATTCCATGCCAAAATCTTCCAACGGCGCTGCACTGGTTAAACCTACTACAAAATCAGTAAACCCTGCTGAGCCCGTGCTCATCCACCAGCTATACAAGTTCGTTCCTTCCCCATTGACGTCCACTGAAAGTTCAACAATACCTTCCAAACTCAAATCCATGTTGCATCCGAAACGATAATCAAATATTCACACCCCTGTTTATTTCAGGCAAACTTCTTTCTGCCATATTCAATCTTTCTCCGCACTGTAGCCACCATTCAAATTATAATCTGTAGACCAAATCACCTTCCCTCACGACTCCCAAACCATTCTACACTTCCTCAAGGTATGTGGCTCTCCTACCACAGAATCCATATACTACTCTACCACTCCCACTTCGGTCAAACTATCCCCTTTAAGTAACTTCCCAACCTCTGTTGTTCATACTTGACCTGCTAGTAATTCAACTGCTGCGACACACCTCCCACTGCGTCCTTCCTCATACTTCACTGCCCCAATGTTGCCTCAAATCAAATCCATACCTGTAGCACTAGAACTAATGAATTGATACCAATTCTAAACCTCCTAGAAGATCATCTTTCTCGAGCCATCAACACTAGAAACACTCCTTCAATTTCGAAATCGATACACCTCGCTATCTCTGACAACTGCCCATCAGGCACCATTTCACAATACCCTGCCCCGAAGGCAAAATCAAGAAGCCCATACCACCGGCGAACCTTAATGCGTTCAAACAAGGACGACGATACTGCATCACAATGAAAATTCCACCACGCTTGAAAATAACAAGTTTCGTTACTCCATCAACCAAAGCCTGAACATCCATATTCCGACTGCCTTTCCTTTGTTGGAATTAAATACTGAACCTCTAAATCATGCACTAAAAAACCCTCCTTTCAAGTCATTCACTGCCTCAACACATAAACGAGCACCCCACCATTACATCACTATAGCGCGATAACAATGCATGAACATCATAGCAATCTGTGCATAGCCTCAAACCATCGGAAATACAGCTACTGAGCTGAAATGACAAGACATCCTTCCACAAGGTGATGATAATAGCCTGCCCGAACACGCAGGGAAAACATCCTACACCACGTCTGTAGTACCACTACAACTCCTCGATGCTCAACTGATAACAAGCACTTCACGTCGCATGCGATTGAGTAGGAAGGGAACAAATGCACGAGCCTCAATGGAACCAAACCGCACGATGAGGAAATCAAGAAGGGAAGTGCTCCTAACAGCCCTGTAGCCTCTCGAAGATAAGTATAGACATCTCCGTACCGATCCGCAAGACTCTAATAGACTTGCTCATGACTCGTGAGACCTATGTGAACCTAACACTCTGATACCAAGCTGTCACGACCCAAAATCTACCATAGGTCATGATGGCACCTAACGTCGTCGTTAGGCAAGCCAACGTTAATTTATCAATTTATTTACTCATTTTAGTATTTTTAAATCATAATTTTCATTAATTAAATAGTATATAATAGAATTTACAGAGTAAATAAAATATATTTACATGAACCAAAATAATGAATAACCTGAAGGAACCCCCAAAACTTGGTGTCACAAGTGCATGAGCATTTTCTAAGAAGTACAATAATAATACAACATCTGTCCCGAAGGTAATAAGACAGAATAAAATAAATAGTACAATGGAGACTCGGTGGACTGTGATGCGTAGCTTGGAATGAAGCTCACATGAAGTCTCCCAATAGTGCGCCTACACGTCAGGGTGGTCATCAATCAACCTGTCAGATCCTGCACATTTAGTGTAGAAGTGTAGTATGAGTACGTAAATCAACGCGTACCCAGTAAGTATCTAGCCTAACCCCGGATAAATAGTGATGAGGGGTCGGCATCGACACTTACTAAAGGTCCAATATAACAATGTAATAAAACATAAACAGATATGAGGCATACGACAATGATGGGGTAAATCTGTAAGTTACATAATCTCCCAATTTCTTCTTTCAAGCATGTATTTCTAAATCTTGTATTCTACCTTAACGGCTCAGACAAATGTCAAGTGTCATTATCAAATTAAGTAGGAATACCATATAAAAATGCCGGGCATCGGCGAAAATATTAGCTCGTAAATATTCTGACTACTCGCGATATAATGCACAATTCTGCCGAGGTCGTTCGGCCCGATCAAGAATAATGTGTACACTGCCGAGGGTCGAGCGGCATGAACCATAGATGCATCTGTATACTGCCGAGGTGTTCGGCCCGTTCCACAAGAAAATAAAGAAATTCACCGAATTACGAGACGCGTGTTTATAATACAACACATGAGCATAAAATGAATATAATCTTTACCATCTCTCAAATAACTCGCCCACAACTCAAAGTGTTAAGGCTCAGCCTAGTGTACATATATTTACTTCTAAATCAATTTCAATTATAACTTCAATTAATTAAGCCAGCAGAATGAGTTCCAGTAATTCAATTATTACATGATACAGTCCTAAGTCTACCCGGACATAAACATACTTTAGCTACGTACAGACTTTCGTCACCTCGTGCGCACGTAGCACCCACAACTAGTTGCACATAACAATAAATATCACCTAGGAGTAGTTTCCCCCTCACAAGGTTAGACAGGAGACTTCACTCGCTCTGAAGTTTCATAACCGGCTCCAATGCCACTCTGACTCCTCGAACCAAAGCCCGTCGATTTAAAACTAGTCAAACAATGTGCAGACCAATCGAAATATGCTCTAATACCCATAATTAATCAATTCAAAGAATTCTCAACCCCATTCGAAAAGCCTATAAAAATCAACCCTTGGGCCACGTGCCCGAATTTCAAAAATTTTCAAAGGTTAACTGTAACCATAACACCACGAACTAAAATATATAAATTATTCCAAATCCCATGTTCAATTCGTGATCAAATTTCAAAAATACAAAATTCTAGGTTTTCTACCAAAAATCCCACAATTTCTACTAATTTCCATGTCTAAATCCTTATACAAACCATGTATTTAACTTGTAATAGGTGGGAATCACTTACCTTGTCTTGCTTGATGAAAATCTCCCCTTGAAGCTCTCAAAAATCGCCCCAACCAAGTGAGAAAATGAGGGAAATGAGCAAAACCCCAATTCAAAATAATATGTCCAGCTTACTTTCCGCACCTGCAGAACACCAGTTGCACCTATGAAATTTCCAATGCAGATGTGGTTCTAACTTAGTCCAGGCACGCTTGCATCTGCGGACCCAAATGCGCATCTGTTCTTCCGCTTATGCGGTGAAGGAGCGCTTCTACGCACGTGCTCCTGTGGACCATGTCTACTTCTGCGGTCTTCGCGTCACACCTACAACCATAGGCCACCTTCTCCTGGTCCGCTTCTGCACCCAAATGCTCACTTCTGCGAGCTCGCACCTGCAGTCAATCTTGCGCAGGTGTGATTAAACCAGAGCTGGTGCACTTCAGCCATTCATACATGTCCAAATTGATCCATTAACCATCCGGAAACCACCCGAGGCCCCCCGGACCTCGACCAAATATACCAACCAGTCCTAAAACGTCATACAAACTTAGTTAAGCCTTTAAATCACATCAAACAATGCTAAAAACACGAATCGTGCATCAATTTGAGCCTAATGAACTTTAAAACTTCATATTTCTACATCTGATGCCGAAACCTATCAAATCAAGTACGATTGACCTCAAATTTTGCACACCTGTCCTAATTGACATTGCAGACCTACTCCAACTTCCAAAATCGGAATCCGACACCAATATTAAAAAGTTTACTCTCGGTCAAACTTCCCACAAATTATCCAATTTCTCAATTTTCGCCAATTGACGCCGAAATGCTCCCGGGTGATCCGATACTCAACCCGAACATATGCCCAAGTCCAAAATTATCATACGAACCTATTGGAACCTTCAAATACCGATTCTAATATCGTTTACTCAAAAGTCAAACCTTAGTCAATTCTTCCACTTAAAGTTTCCGAAATTAGAATTGTCTTTCCAAATCAACTTTGAACTTCCCGAAATATAATTCCGACCACACGTACAAGTCATAATACCTGAAGTCAAGCTACTCAAGGCCTCAAACTACCGAACAACGTGCTAGATCTCAAAACCACCTGTCGGGTCATTACATGATGCAATCACACCTACGATGAAATCGATCGTAGGTACGCGACCGCAGAAGCGACAAAATGGCCGCAGAAGTAGCCTGGCGCGGGGCTGGGCAGTACACGCAGGTGCAGTTCTTTTGCTGCATCTGTGAAACCGTAGAAGTGGAACGCGGAGGGCCAGGCTTCTTCGCAGAAGTGGACAACTTCTTCGCAGAAGCGAAGGTAATCGCAGAAGCGGAAGCTTCACTGCAAAAGCGGGATCACAGATGCGGTTAAAAATTTTGCAGAAGCGAAACCTCTGGGCAGTGTACAAAAATAGAGGGGTCCGAGATTTTCTCATTCTTGGACATTTCAAACACGGATTGAGATAATTTGTGAGAGAGAATACACGGGAAATCTTGAGGTAAGTTACTTATGATCATTGTTAGTCAATAATATTAAATTATCATTGATTATTCCGACTAGATTACATAATTTAGAGGTGAAATTCAAGGATTTTGGCCTAGGGATTTTAAAATAAGATTTGAGGATTTGAGGGTCGAGTTGATTTCGGAATTTGGTTTCGGAATTTGGTTGAAGGGGCGTTCATAATTTCTAACTTTTGTCGGGTTCCGAGATGTGGGCCCCACTAATAATTTTTGAGTTAAATTTGGGATTTTGTTGGAAAATTAGTATTTTTATATGGAATTGATTACTATAATTCGTGTTGACTGTATCGAATGAATTGTGACTAGATACGAGGCATTCAGAGGATGATTCGCGAGGCAAAGGCATATTGGAATAAAGAACTTGAACGGTTTGAGGTAAGTAACACTTCTAAACTTGGTTCTGAGGGTATGAATCCCTGAAATTCATGTTATATGAATTGTTTGGAGGTGACGCACATACTAGGTGACGGGCGAGTGGGCGTGCACCATAGAAATTATGACTTAATTTATTCTGTGGAGTTGCATAGTCAAATAATCATGTCATTATCCACATATCCTCCATGTGTTAGAGGAAATTGAGCTGAGACTCATGTTAAAGATCATGTTTAGGCTACATGCCGATATTTTGGGACACACATCGGTCTTATTGCTATTGGATTACTTGTTTAAATTTATAATTTTGTAATCAGTCACATCTATAATTTGCATATCATATCTTAGCCTATGTTGTCATTCATTGATACATCATATCATCATGTCGGGTTGATTTTCATGTCATTGAGAGCCCGAGAGACTGGAGATTCTGAGTGATATTTGTGGAATCGGGGTGCACGCCACAGTATGTTTTATTTATTTATGCCTGGATCTGGCTATTATAGTGCTTGGGCTGATGGAGCCCCTCCGGAGTCTACATCCCCCATAGTGAGCGCGATTGATTTTATACTGAGAGATGGATCTTCCCTGGGCATGGATCTTACCCGAAGCATTTTATATTGAGGGATGGATCTTCCCTGGGCATGGATCTTGCCCGAAGCATTTTTATACTGAGGGATGGATCTTACTTTGGAATGGATCTTTCCCGAAGAATTTATATTGAGGGATGGATCTTCCTGGACATGGATCTTGTCCGAATCATTTATATTTGGGGATGGATCTTCCCCTGAGCTGGATTGGCCTTATACAGTACTGAGTGATTGACAGTCAGTTGATGCATATATATATATATATA
>AWOL01S0002911.1:54434-101067 GCA_000715115.1 Nicotiana otophora
AAATATATGGGATATATCTTCCCTGGGCTGGATTGGCCATATACAGTACTAAGTGATTGAGTATTTTGAGATTATGAGAACACGAGGTTTCCACTAAGGTGCATCACATACAGAATGTACATTGGCATGTATATATAGATATATCATATTCCTCATATAATTCAGAATTGATCTATTTTACTTGTACTGAGTTTAACTGTTGAACTTGAAAGCATGCCTACATTTATGTATTGTTATTTCTATATTGGACTGTACCTGTTGGGCTCGTCACTACTTTCAGCCCAAAGGTTAGTCTTATTACTTATTAAGTATATGGGGTCAGTTGTACTCAAACTACACTCTGCATTTCGTGTGAAGATTGAGGTGCTTCCGGATACGGTGATTGCTAGATTTCAGAGTTTCATCCATTGGAGACTATCGGGGTAGTCGTTTGGCATCCGTAGACCTTGACTCTTATTCCTTTCAGTTATTTGTAATGTTCTATATTTCCAAGCAGTGTTTATATCAGTCAGACTATACTATCATTTAGATGATCATGTACTCCATGACACCGGGTTTTGGGAGTGTAGTTTTATCAGTATTTGTGGGATTTTCTATTAAATCTAATTATTATGGTTTCAAACTTAAAAGATTATAGTGGCTTATTGAGGTTATCGGCTTGCTTAATATTGAGATAGGCGCCATCACAACATGCGAATTTTGGGTCGTGATAGATTCGGAGTCGAATTTGAGTGAAACTAGTATGGTTGGGCTCGTAATTGAATGGGTTGTCGGATTTTACGAGTTTTGTCGGATTCCAAGGTACGGGACCAGGTTGGACTTTTGCAAAGATTTTTGGACTTTGACTAAAGATTCAACCTTTATCAATTGGGTTTGTTTCCTTTGGAATTATTTGATGTATGTGAGTTGCATTTGGCTAGTTTCGGGCCGTTCGGAGGCCGGTGCGCGCGGAATGCTTGGAGCATTGCTTGGCTTGCTCGGTATTGGATTTGTCTTGTTCGGGGTAAGTAACACTTCTAAACTTGGTGCTGAGGGTACTAAACCCTGAATTACATGTTATGTGTTTGGTGTTGAGGTGACGCACATACTAAGTGACGGATGTGTGGGTGTCCACCGTATGAATTATGACTCCGTTATTTCTGTGGTACTATGTAGTTGCCTGATCTTATCTGTAACCATGAAATCTCTATGTACTAGAGCTATTGAGATGTGATCCATGTTAGAAACTATGTCTAGGCTACATGCTTATTCTGTTGGGACCCATTGAGGTCATTTCTGTTGTTGAGTTATTTGCTTATTTTGCAATTTCATACTCTCTCATATTCATTTATTTCATATCATATCTCAGTCTATGTTGCTACATATTGACACATTATTTCATCATTTTTGGGCTAGTTTCATGGCATTGTGAGCCTGAGAGACTGGAGAGATTGATGACTGAGTGAGGTCGAGGGCCTGATTGTGAGTGATATTATGGGATCGGGCTACACGCTGTAGAATGTTATATTGATTTATGCCTGGATCTGGCTTATTATGGCGCTTGGGCTGAAGGAGCCCCTTCGAAGTCTGTACACACCCCCAGTGAGCGCAGTTGATTATATTGAGGGATGCATCTTCCCTGGGCATGGATCTTTCCCGAAGCATTTATATTTGGGGATGGATCTTCCCCGGGCTGGATTAGCCTTATACTGTACTGAGTGACTGTCAGTCAGTTTGATATATATATATATATATATATATATATATATACACACACACACACACACATACAGTACTGAGTCACTATCTCACACTTTACACTCATCATGCTCAATCACTCGACACGCTCAGTCACTCAGTACTGTATGTGGCCAATTTAGCCCAGGGAAGATCCATCTCAAATATAATGGATTCAAGATGTATTTGTGGCAACTAAGAATTTATTTGGATTTGTATATGTCTAGACTCCGAGATTTGTGTCGGGTGGTGTCGGAATTGCGGTATTTCTGTATCACTATGAATTCTACATTTCAGTATCAGAAAGGTAAAGTTAATAAGTTCAGGTTCACATAAGGACTCTTCGGAGTGGGTGTCTCGATTGTGGTACTTTTGGGGTGCTTAAGAGGGAATACAGCAGCTTATGGGCCTTAGGGAGGTGTGATTTTATGTTAGGATCTCTGGTGGTGAGCTTTGGGTGAGGGTCATGGTATTCTAACAAGGAGAAGTGTCAGCTTGAGCGACATTTGGAAGGAACTCTAAGAAATGGGACAACTTGGTAGTAGGTTGGATCAGTACTGTAATATATATGATCGGTTCTTTAGATACTTATGATGTGGTGAGGCTCTACAGGTGTTTTGGTGTCAATACCTTAGGGCTTGGCAACCTGTGTGGCTTGGTTGAGTTGGAGAGACTCAGTTCTGAAGGGATGGTTATGGGAAAATTGGTTTCGAAGAGTTCTCGATGGTTTCTATCATGTCTTGGGATGGATATTTCCTACTGGCACGAAGAACATGTTGCGTATTATGATTGTCTCCTGGACGAGATCAAATATAAGGTTTCTGACTGATCGGGTATGTATTCTTCTTGTGACTTAGAGTTTATTATGAGATTCTCGTACGTTTCATATGATGGCATAATAGATGTGGTGTGTTGTGTAGGAAAGAGTTTTGCATGTGCAAGGTCACTATTCATATTTGGAGGGAAGGTCATAATTTTTGGACATCATGGACAATTTTAGATATATAGATGAATGTTATAACAGCTTGGTAATTCCTGAGAAGGGTGCGCATTTTAGAAGGCGCACTGAGTGTTGATTTACGGAAGCTTCATTGGGTTTTGCGATACTCGCATGGTTGATTGACTGCTGATATTCAAATTTTGTTATGTGGCACGGAAGAATTTTAGAATTAATTCTCGTGGGATGATAGTGTATGAGAGAGGTGTTAGACATTCGGGCGATGAAGTTGGGATTGGATATGGTTATTCATGTGTTCTATGGACTTGGAGACCAGAAATTCTCAAAAATAGATTGTTTCGTGGTTGTGGAATGTGAAGGTGTGGCCGAAGCTAGCCATATGATAGTATGCGTTATGATTCAGTCATTGTGGACTTTTGGAGGATTATTTATCTATTTGCAGATGACTAGAGTTGATTTGGGGTCTACTGGTAGGCCCAATGAGGATGGGTATGCTACACCGGGTCGGATTGGTCAACTCCATACTGCTATTGTTGGGGGATATGCCATTTAGTTAGAGTTGAGCTTATTCGTGTTCTGATATGTTTGATTAGTACCCTTCTATGCCACGAGGGGTTTTGATTTGTTGGGTCTAAGCGCACATGGTGCGGTTCTATATAGGCCTTATAGCGGAATTTGATCGAGATGTGTATTAGGGTGTGGAATGAGTAATTGCGCATTGGTTATGTTCATTCCAGACTATGGTATTGTGTTATTTGTTTCTCTGTGGCTATGGTAATGCATCTTGGGTACTTGATGTTGAATTACGCGTGGTAGGTGGCTTGAGGTATTTCATATGGACCCGTGTTTGGATGGGGGTCACGCATTGCAGCTAGGATATATCAGGACATGATCCTTGTGTTCGATTTTTGTTTCTTGGTTCTACTATGTATGATGGGTTTGTAGCAATACGGTTGTGGTGGTACTTGTTGAACTTGCGAGATGGTTCTCTAGTTTGAGTCATTTTCCATGATTGAGTACATTTGGGTTGTTGCTTAATGGTGCACGGATTGCATGGGTTGTGGTTTTAGGTTTTATTTATGTGGCGTGTCACTAGAGTGGTTTTGTGATAAGATGAGGTCATCAGACCTAGTATGGGTGCTATCGGATTTGTTTGCGGTATATTTGGAAGGATAATGTCATTGATCGGCTTAGCATTGGCTATAGTTCCCGTCGAAGGAGAGGGAGCTCCATCACTTGTTACAAGTACGCGAGTTAAGCGATATATTATGTGATTTCATCTTGGGTTATGGTTATGGCTTGATACAGCTTGTTCAGACTTATACAACGTGTAGATGCGAGGTTCAGATCTTATAGGAAATTCTAGATGATGAAAATTGGATTCTGTGGTATACGGGCTAACGTGGAAGTAATGATCTTCTATTTTGTTGCGTTGTCAGGCCTATATGGAATAGGGTGACGTAGGATAACCCCCGAATATATGCATGGTAAGGTTACACGACGATTTGATGGCTTTGGAACGACTCTCGGCACGTTCGAGGACAAATGTACGTTTAAGTGGGGGAGGATGTAACGACTCGATCGGTCATTTCTAGATATTTTACTTCGCTCGGTAGTTTGACGGCATGAGTAGCTCCGTATGATGTATTATAACTTATGTGAATCGTCAGTTTTGTTTTTCAGGTTATTCAGAATTGATTTGGAAGAATGAATTTCATTGTTGAAGCTTCAAGTTGGAAGAGTTGACCAAGTTTGACTTTTGTGAATTTAACCCCGGAACAGAGTTTTGATGGTTCTGTTAGGTCCATATGGTGATTTTGGACTCGGGCATATGCCTGGATTTGCATTTGGATAATTCTAGAAGGATTCGACACTAATTGGCGAAAGGGGGAAATTTAAAGGTTTGGAAAGTTTATAAGTTTGACCGGGACTCAGCTTTGATGATACCGGATTTGGATTGTGGTTCCGTGAATTTGAATAGCTTTGTTATATCATTTAGAACTTGTGTGCAAGATTTGAGTCTGTTCCGAGTTGATTTGGTATGTTTCGGCGCAAGTTTTGGAAGTTGAAAGATCAAAGTTCATTTAAGTCGATTTGAGGTGCGATTCATCATTTCCATGCTGTTATATTTGATTTGAGGCCTCGAGTAGGTCTGTGATACGTTATGGGACTTGTTGGCATAATTGGACAGGGTCCCGTGTGGCTCGAGTGAGTTTCGGGCGAGGTTCAGATCATTTTCGCTTCATGTTGCATTGCTGAAGGTATGATGGTTCTGCTGCTTCCGCATCTGCGGAAGAATGGATGCAGATGCGAGTTTGTAGATGCAGACATGTCACGACCCAAAATCCCACCCGTCGTGATGGCGCCTATCTCAATACTAGGCAAGCCGACAATCTCAATAAACCACATATTCTTTTAAATTTGAAAAGAGAATGATTAAATTCAGCGGAAGAAATCCCAGAAGTACAAATATAAATACTCCGAAAATCTGGTGTCACTAAGTACATGAGCATCTAATATGATTACAAGTTTTGAAAATACGGTCTATGATAGCCTGAGACCAAATACAGTAAACAAGGAGATAGGGAAGGAGAGACAAGGTCTGTGAAACACAACAACTACCTCAGAATCTCCGAAACATCAACTGCGCGAAAGAATCAACACCGGTATGTCCGGGAACACCTGGATCTGCACAGGAAGAGCAGGGTGTAGTATGAGTACAACCAACTCAGTAAGTAACAATAATAAATAAGGAACTGAAGATAGTGACGAGCTACACAGTTGTAGTTCATTTTCAGTAATTCCAGCAAAGAATAGACATGCTTTCAAATCCAGCATTTTAAGTCAAATCAATTCTATACAGTTTAAGTTCATGTATTCCGGATATAAAATCTTTCAGAAAATTTCACAACAATATCAGATAGCAACTAAGTGCAACAACAAATGAAAAGCACGTACAGCCTCTCAGGACAAGAATCACTCACTGGGCTCCCAGCCCTCAGCACTCACACTGAATGGGTACCCGCGCTCAATGGGGGTGTACAGACTCCGGAGGGGCTCCTATAGCCCAAGCGCTATAATCTGCACGGACAATTCACGTGTTGTACGGACAACTCACGTGTTATAATATCCCGCACAGACAACTCACGTGCCATAGTATCTTTACCTCACCGACAGGCCCTCGGCCTTACTCAGTCCTCAACCTCTCTAGTCTCTCGGCTCTCTGAAATCACAAAGATCAGCCCAAACAAAGATAACATAATGTATCAACAAAAAATCAAGAAAGACTGAGGTATGATGTGCAAGTAAAATCATGACTTAGTACAAGACATCAATTAGCAAATAATTCAACCAGTGCGCGACCTCTGCGGGTCCCAACAGTACTATCACATAGCCTAAGCAAGATTTCTAACATAATTTATAGTTAAATTTCTTCACCACATAGAGAGCATATAGCTAACAACAAGTTAATCAACTTTCTAGTTTCACGGGACGGACCAAGTCACAATCCCCTCAGGAACACCCACACGCTTGTCATCTAGCATGTGCGTCACCTCCAAAAGAATCACATGATACAAAATCTGGGGTTTCATACCCTCAGGACCAGATTTATAACTGTTATTTACCTCAAATCGTGAAATTCTTATTCTGCAATGTCTTTTTCTCGTGAATTGGGCCTCCAAACGCCTAGAATCTAGCCATAAATAATTCGATTTAGTCAATAAAATTTATTGGAATTAATTCCATAAGAAAATGCTAATTTTCCATAAATATCCAAAAATTTGCTCAAAAATCGTCCGTGGGGCCCATGTCTCAAAACCCGACAAACGTTACAAAATCTGAACACCCATTCTGATACGAGTTCAACCATACAAATTATATCAAATTCTGATAACAACTCGACCTCCAAATATTAAATTATCGTTTTTGGAAGATTTTGCAAAACTCTTGATTTCTTCCATTTAAATCCGAAATAAATGATGAATATAACCATATAATCATGAAGTATAATCACTTTCGGATATAGAACACTTATCCATATGGTGAAATTCGCATATGGTGAAATTCGCATAAAACATCGCTTCAATCCGAGCTCCATTGCTCCAAATATGTTAAAAATGGCTGAAACCTCGAAATATAGCTACTGCCCAGTATTTACTCTTCGCGATCGTAAAGCACAAAATTTTTCAGCCCCAAAATTGCTCTTCGCGATCCCAGAAAACCAATCGCGACCGTGAAGAGAAAACTCCCTAATTCTTCCAGATAGCCTCTAGTATAATGGTCATAACGTTTTGTACAAAACACCAAATTACAAATGGTTTAACTTTCTGAAAACAAGACACCAAGGGCTACAACTTGCATTTTTAGATCATCTCCAAATTCCTTATATAATGCGAGATATAAGCTTCCAAAGTCGGGTCAGTGCAGCAGAGATTTTGTTCTACACGATCGCGAAAGAGCTTCCGCGATCATGGTTCACAAGGTCCCAAACTGATGTTTTCCCTTCGCGAACGCGACCAAATGTTCGCGATCGCGATGCACAGCTCAGTAGGCAGAAACCAGCAATTAAAAATGGCCTAGAAATGGTCCGAAACTACCCTGAAACTTACCCGAGCCCCTCGAGACCTTAACCAAATATGCCAATAAGTCCTAAAACATCATACGAACTTAGTCGAAGCCTCGAATCACATCAGACAACGCTAAAATCACGAATCGTACCTCAATTATAGCCTAATAAACTTTGAACTTTCAAATTGTATATCTTGTGCCGAAATATATCAAATCAATCCGTAATGACTTCAAATTTTGCACACAAGTCATAAATGACATAACGAAGCTATTCCAATTTCCAGAATCGAATTCCGACCTCGATATCAAAAATTTAACCCCCCGATCAAACTTCCCAAAATTCAACTTTCGGCATTTCAAGCCTAATTCCACTACGGACCTCCAAATAATTTTTTGTACACGCACCTAAGTCCAAAATCACCATACGGAGCTATTGGAATCATCAAAATTAAATTCCGAGGTCGTTTACACATAAGTCAATATCCGGTCAACTATTTCGACTTAAGCTTGAGACTAAGTGTCTCATTTTACTCCAAAATCCTTCCGGACCCGAACCAACAAACCCGATAAGTCATAAATCAATTTTAAGGCATAAAGTGAGTAGTAAATTGGGGAATTGGGTTATAATACTCAAAACGACTGGCCGGGTCGTTACATTCTCCCCCACTTAAACATTAGTTCATCCTCGAATGTGCCAGGAGTTGTTTCCAAGCCACCACATCACTATTCCATCTTACCACGCAAGTACCCGGGGGCGATCTCATGTCACCCTATTCTATATAGGCCTGACCACATAACCTAACTGAAAATCATTAATTTAACCTTAGCCCAAAAACCTTGGAGCCAAATTTCTAACATCCAAAATTCTTTTCAAGACCCGAATCTCACATCTACACACTGTATAAGCTTGAACAAGTTGTGTACTGCCATAACCATAATATCAGATATAATCGCCTAATATACTACACAACTCGCATTCTCGTAATACCATTTCTGATCACAGTAACTACTCAAAACCAACCAAGTACTAGTATAAAACCTCATATCAAGCCAAACCTCGTTCCAAAAACCTTCGTACACTACTGATAATAAAAGAAACATACAGTTCATGACCCCTTATCAGAGAAACAAGTCATGGAGCTCTCTCGCCCCAACTAGAACCGTAATCACTTTCTAAGCTGACTTTCAATATTATTCTCCCGAATATACTGTAATCAAACCTGATAGTACCCATTCTAGGTCCAATGACCTTATATTATTAAGCACAATTATCCATAGACACGCCACATCAATATAACTTAAGCCACAACTGCGCAATCTGTATACCCAAATATGGGAGATGTCTCAAGGAAGAGAACCGTATTGCAAGTTCAACAAGCACCACTACAACCACAATATTACAACCAACTCCTCAAATTTCGTGAAGAGGATAACCGTAGGCGCATATGCACAATTACAGAGGAAGGAAATTAATGAATCAGATAAATTATCATAGAAATAAAATTCTCACACACGGCACGGACAACTCACGTGCCAATAATATGAATCGCCCGGCATGGTCACAGGCCTCCAGTCCCAGCATATCATACATGAGCAATTAAATAAGTACACTTGTATATGATAATGAAATAAGATTCTCATGCTCCTGGACTGGTATAAATAGCACACCATAGTGTAAGCATGTGCAAAGTCTATTATCATACTTCAAATCGGCAATTTTTAACGCAAGAATTAGTAATTACCCCGTTTATTTAGGGAATCATCTTCTTTGTAACCTCAAGTATGGCCCAGATAGTTCTCAACAAAGGTACGAATAAGGGAAATGTTATAATTTTATGCTTAACAGTCAACTCTAGGCATATTATAGCCTAAGCATCCTTCCGAGTATGAATACTTGCTCTAATGCCCGCACATGGGCTCAAACCTCACATATATGCGCACTCATAGTGCATAGCTATCACAAATAATTAACGCAACTGAGTGCCTCCACCGAGTTTTAAATATAATAGTCACCTCAAATAGGTCGCAACCCCGGAACAATATACTTCTGAGAACTCCCAGTCTCCAAATTCATCTAACACATGAATCACCGTAACTGATCCCAACTCCAGCACTAAAATGACTAACACATCTTCCATTCACGATAATCCCATGAGCAATAGTTTCATAATTCTTCCGTGCCACATAGCAATAATTTGAATGTCAGTAGTCTATCAAGGAGGTGAGTACTGCAATACCGATGAACATCCGTAAGTCAAAACACAACGCGCCTTCTGAAATGCGCACCCTTCTTAGGAATTACCGAGCACTTATAACATTCATCGAAATATCTAAAACTGACCATGTTGTCCAACATTCGTTACCTTCTCTTCAAGCTGAGCGAACTGTCATTTTGTACATGTAAATCCTAATCCTGCACAACACACCACATCTATTATGCCATCATATGACAAGCACAAGAATCCCATTATCAACTCTGAGTCACCAAAAATTACATACCCGGTTAGTTAGAAACCTTCCTCTTGCTTCCTTCCAGGAAGAAATCACAAGACACAACACGTTTTCCATACCAGTAGAAAATATCCGGTTCAAACCATGGTAGAAACCATCAAGAACACTTTGAAATCCCTCTGCACATAACCAAGCTATTAGAACTAAATTCCTCTAACTTGACCAAACCACGTAGGTCACCAAAGCCCAAGAATATTGCCACCAAAACATCTATAGAGTCTCACCACATCATAATTATCCCTATAAATACCACAACCGAAACACCCACTCTGAAAATACCTTATTTTAGTCTAAGGCCGTTTCATTAACCTTCCTGATACCGAAATATAAAACCCATAATGATATACAAAAATACCACAAGTCTCGACACCATCCAACTTAAATCACAGATTTTTGCCATAAACAAATCCACCAAAAATTCTCAATTGTTACATATTAATCTCGAATCCGTTAGAACTTTCTCGAGAGTTACCCCCTTTGTTCAAATCCACATTACACCACCCAAATGGGCCAAAAGACACGTGCCTCATTAGCACAACAACACTCAAAGAAGTAACTCTACTTTAATACCACCTATCAAATTCATACTCCGTGCGCACTACATCATTCACAAATAACAACTCACTCATCCCAAAATTTTCATATACTCATAAAGCGCAATATAACCCGTGTCCCGAAATTTCCTTATATAACCCGTGTCTAGAAATTTCCTTACTCGAGTCATTCTCGAACTCCACCTCTGCAAGTCGTCGCTGATTCCCAAGTATACTTCAGACCAAAACAAAAAGATTTGACGCATAACCATGAATTGAATTGTCAATAGCAGGCTCCCCCGCTTGACTCAAAGCCATAGATTAAAATACTTGATAACTCACAATACCCATACTTTATTACTGCCTTAATACCGCAGCCAGTTCAACGAAAATTCTTTTTTAGCTCAAGACACACCAACCATATAATACCTCAGTCATCCGCTAATCTCGCATTCATTCTCTTAACACTCAAGTCAACTTTCTCAACCAGATTCAAATTCAAGTATCAACACATACACCCCGCTGGCAAAAACAAAAACTCTCTATTCACATCATAAGGAACACACCTACATAAATTATTCCATAGGAGATAACACAGCTGCTTAGTCTCAAATTGGCATCTTGACACCCATTCGCAGCCACAATTACTATGAAATCACTTAATCTTTCTGAGTCCAAACTCATTAACCATACACGAGAATTTAATTTGCCCCAAAATTTAACAACGTGAAAGATCTTTCAAAACATTCACACTCGAGATTGTACGTCACATCAAAACAAAAATAAAGCAACCAATGGCCTTCCTTTACATTTCAAGGAAACACTTCTCGTCATATTCAAATCATCTTAACACATCCTGCTGTTACATCATACTCATCAC
This sequence comes from Nicotiana otophora, assembly GCA_000715115.1. Lineage (NCBI taxonomy): Eukaryota > Viridiplantae > Streptophyta > Magnoliopsida > Solanales > Solanaceae > Nicotiana > Nicotiana otophora. The sequence continues at coordinate 65,602 of AWOL01S0002911.1, forward strand.
AAAGCCATTCCACCGTTCATCGAGCCACAATTTTTAATCGTAGGGACATTACCGGACATATGAGTCCAAATGTACAGGTTACAACTGAAGCTACCGAGCCTAAGCTGCGGTCTAAATCTGGCCTCAAGTCCTCCAGACTGGCCCATCACCAGAAAACGGAATACACATATCAAACATCGTTCATGGAACCATAAGCCGGCGATGCACAGCTGATACCGAGCGCTCATGTGCGCATACGAATGCGTGGAAAGAATTCAAAGAGTTATGCTTCAAGCTGAATCAATTCCGCATGATAGAATACAAGAAGGGAATTTTTTCCTAAGGGTTCGACAGCCTTTCAAAGATAAGTACAGACATCACCGTACCGATCCACAAGACTCTACTAAACCTACTCATGACTCGTGAAACCTATGTCACCTAAGCTCTGATACAAACTTGTCACGACCCAAAATTCCACCCGTCATGATGGCACCTATCTCAATACTAGGCAAGGTGATAATCTCAATAAACCACGCATTCTTTTAAATTTGAAAAGAGAATGACTAAATTCAGCGGAAGAAATCTCACAAGTACAAATATACATACTCCCAAAACTCGGTGTCACTAAGTACATGAGCATCTAATATGATTACAAATCTGGAAAATACGGTCTATGATAGAGTGAGACCAAATACAATAATCAAGGAGATAGGGAAGGAAGACAAGGTCTGCGAAATACAACAACTACCTCAGAATCTCCGAAAAATCAACTGCGCGAAAGAATCAACACCCGCTATGTCCGGGAACACCTGGATCTGCACATGAAGTGTAGAGTGTAGTATGAGTACAACTAACTGAGTAAGTAACAATAATAAATAAGGAACTGAAGATAGTGACGAGCTACACAGTTATAGTTTATTTTCAGTAATTCCAGCAAAGAATAGACATGCTTTCAAATCCAGCATTTTAAGTCAAATCAATTCTATACAGTTCAAGTTCATGTATTTCGGATATAAAATCTTTCAGAAAATTTCATAACAATGATAGATAGCAACTAAGTGCAACACAAATGAAAAGCAAGTACAACCTCTCAGGACAATAATCACTCACTGGCTCCCAACCCTCAGCACTCACACTCAATAGGTACCCGCGCTTACTGGGGTGTACAGACTCCATAAGGGCTCCTACAGCCCAAGCGCTATAACCTGCATGGACAACTCACGTGCCATAGTATCCTTATCTTACCGACAGTCCCTCGGCCTTACTCAGTCCTCAACCTCTCTAGTCTCTCGGTTCTCAGAAATCACAAAGATTAGCCCAAACAAAGATAACATAATATATCAACAAAAAATCAAGAAAGACTGAGGTATGATATGCAAGTAAAATCATGACTGAGTACAAGATATCAATTAGCAAATAATTCAACCAGTGCGCGACCTCTGCGGGTACCAACAATACTATCACATAACCTAAGCAAGATTTCTAACATGATTTGCAATCAAATTTCTTCAACACATAGAGAGCATATAGCTAACAACAAGTTAATTAAATTTCCAGTTTCATGGGATGGACTAAGTCACAATCACCTCGGGCACGCCCACACGCCTGTCACCTAGCATGTGCGTCACCTCCAAAACAATCACATGATACAAAATCTGGGATTTCATACCCTCAAGACCAGATTTATAACTATTACTTACCTCAAACCGTGAACTTCTTATTCTGCAATGTCTTTTCCTCGTGAATTGACCTCCAAATGCCTCGAATCTAGCCATAAATAATTTGATTCAGTCAATAAAATTTATTGGAATTAATTCCATAAGAAAATGCCAATTTTCCATAAAAATTCAAAATTTAGCTCAAACATCGCTCGTGGAACCCACGTCTCAGAATCCGACAAAAGTTATAAATCTGAACACCCATTCCGATACGAGTTGAACTATACCAATTTTATCAAATTTCGATAACAACTTGACCTCCAAATCTTACATTTTCGTTTTTGGATGATTTTGGAAAAAATATGATTTCTTCCATTTAAATCCAAAATAAATGATGAATATAACCATATAATCATGAAGTATAATCAGTTTCGGATATAGAACACTTACCCCAATTCATATGGTGAAAATCGCCTCAAACATCACTTCAATCCGAGCTCTATAGCTCCAAATATATTAAAAATGGCTGAAACCTCAAAATATAGCTACTGCCGAAGTATTTATTCTTCGCGATCGTGAAGCACAAAATTTTTCAGCCCCAAAATTGCTCTTCGCGATCGCAGAAAACCAATCGCGATCGCGAAGAACAAACTCCCCAACTCTTACAAACAATCTCTAGTATAATGGTCATAACGTTTTGTACAAATTTCTAAATAGCAAATGGTTTAACTTTCTGAAAACTAGACACCAAGGGCTACAACTTGCATTTTTGGATCATCTCCAAATTCCTTATAGATTGCGAGATATAAGCTTCCAAAATCGGGTCAGTGCAGTAGAGATTTTGTTCTACGCGATCGCAATTCACAAGGCCCCAAACTGATGTTTGCTCTTCGCGAACGTGACCAAATGTTCGCGATCGCGATGCATAGCTCTGTAGGCCGAAACCAGCAATTAAAAATGGCCTAGAAATAGTGTGAAACCACCCCGAAACTCACCCGAGCCCCTCGGGACCTCAACTAAATATACCAACAAGTCCTAAAATATCATACGAACTTAGTCAAAGTCTTGAATCACATCAAACAATGCTAAAATCACGAATCACACCTCAATTCAAGCCTAATAAACTTTGAACTTTCAAATTCTATATCTTGTGCCGAAATATATCAAATCAATCCGGAATGACTTTAAATTTTGCACACAAGTCATAAATGACATAACGAAGCTATTACAATTTCCAGAATTGGATTCCGACCTCGATATCGAAAATTCAACCTGCCGGTCAAACTTTCCAAAATTCAACTTTCGGCATTTCAAGCCTAATTCCAGTACGGACCTCCAAATAATTTTCCGGACACTCACCTAAGTCCAAAATCACCATATGGGGCTATTGGAATCATCAGAATTAAATTTCGAGTTCATTTACATATAAGTCAATATCCGGTCAACTATTTCAACTTAAGCTTTCAATTATGAGACTAAGTGTCTTATTTCACTTCGAAATCCTTCCGGACCCGAACCAACTAACCCGATAAGTCATAAATCAATTGTAAGGTATAAAATGAGTAGTAAATTGGGGAACAGGGTTATAATACTCAAAACGACCGGCCGGGTCGTTACAAGACAATTGGTCGCAGAAGCGAGGTGAGAGCTGGGTGGGGATGACCTCAGTAGTGAGGTTTTATAGCGCACCAGCATACACGCAGATGCGAGATTTTAGCCGCAGAAGCGGCGTGTGGCGCAAAAGTGTTCTTGATTGTCGCACCTGCGTGTGCGCAGAAGTGAAGAAATTACGCAGATACGATGGGCTGGTCTTCAGTGAATTCTCGTAGCTGTGAGGCATTTACCGGAGAAGCAGAGGTCGCAAGTGCGACTATTGGTTCACATTTGCGAACAGTGCTGGACAGAAATTATATTATCGAGGGTTTGGTCATTTTATTCATATTTGGAGTTATATACCTCGGATTGAGACGATTTTTGAAGCAATTTTCATCACAAGGATTGGAGTAAATGTTCTACACTCGGTTTTGATTATATTCTGTGATTTTATCTTTATTTTTGGTAATTGGATAATGTGTTTTAAAAAGAAAATTGGAGATTTTAGCCTAAAGCTTCATACAATGAGTTTTTGAGTTTTGAATGTCGATTCAGAGTCGGATTTGAGTGAAACTAGTATAGTTGGGCTCGTAATTGAATGGGTTGTCGGATTTTGTGAGTTGTGTTGGGTTCTGAGGTGCAAGCCCGGGTGTTACTTTTGGGATGATATTTGGGCTTTCATCAAAGAATCAACCTTTATCGATTGGGTTTGTTTCCTTTGGCATTATTTGATGTATTTGAGTTACATTTGGCTAGTTTCGAGCCGTTCGGAGGTTGGTACACATGGGATAGAATTCTTGGAGCATCGCTTGGCTTGCTCAGTATTGGATTTGTCTTTTTCGAGGTAAGTAACACTTCTAAACTTGGCGTTGAGGGTATGAAACCCCGAATTACATGTTATGTGTTTGGTGTTGAGGTGACACACATGCTAGGTGACGGATGTGTGGGTGTCCACCGTGTGAATTATGACTCCGTTATTTCTGTGGTACTATGTAGTTACCTGATCTTATCTGTAACCATGAAATCTCTATGTACTAGAGCTATTGAGATGTGATCCATGTTAGAAACTATGTCTAGGTTACATGCTTATTCTGTTGGAACCCATTGAGGTCATTTCTGCTGTTGAGATATTTGCTTACATTGCAATTTCATACCCAGTCATATTCATTTATTTCATATCATATCTCAGTCTATGTTGCTACATATTGACACATTATTTCATCATTTTTGGGCTAGTTTCATGGCATTATGAGCCTGAGAGACAGGAGAGATTGATGACTGAGTGAGGTCGAGGGCCTGATTGTGAGTGATATTATGGGATCGGGCTGCACGCCGCAGCATGTTATATTGAGTTATGCCTGGATCGGGCTTATTATAGCGCTTGGGCTGAATGAGCCCCTTCGGAGTCTGTACACACCCCCAGTGAGCGCAGTTAATTATATTGAGAGATGGATCTTCCCTGGGCATAGATTTTGCCCGAAGCATTTATATTTGTGGATGGATCTTCCCCGAGCTGGATCGGCCTTATACAGTGCCGAGTCACTGACAGTCAGTTGAGATATATATATATATATATATATATATATATATTTGGGATGGATCTTTCCTAAGCTGAATTGGCCATATACAGTACTGAGTGACTGAGCGTGTCGAGTGATTGAGTATGATGAGTGGAAAGTATGAGACAGTGAGATCGAGCACTGTTAGAGTGTGAGTACATGAGATCATTGTCACGCCCCTTTCTTTCTCGCGAAATCGGGCTTCGACACGTGGCAACTTGTTTTAAAGGAAGGGGTGTTAAAAGAGATAGTCGCCACCTAACGGATTTAAGGTGCATTAGGGCACCTATTTTCAGATAACTCTGGTTTAACCAGTTGCGTCACCAAAGATCGGATAAGGGCTCAAATTACCTTGAGGAGAAGGTGTTAGGCATTTCTCGAGGTCCACATCGGTAGGTCCCGGCCGAACTCGAATTATATGAATTAGTTTAAGCAAGAAGAAGAGATAAAATTGGGCAAATAAAATAGAATGATTGGCTTTAAAACAAAGTTGGGGGGTCCTAAGATTTTTTAAGCCTAAAAGATCACCCTGTGCAACATAAATAATATTTTGTACCTCCCTCAAGATGGGGTGTTACTCATATTATTCGGCGGGCACAGACTATCATCTCCTGCTACCCGATTACTATCTTCAAGTTGTTTACCTAAAGCGCACTAGTCAATTCTTGTCGTACTCTATGCGTGCACTACCCGTCCCATGCCTACGGTCCAGGAGGCATTTGGACCTCTATTTCAGGGTGGTTCTAAACTTTAAATTAGGTTGCTCAAAAGAGAAAATACTAGGCGACAAGCAAAACATTTAGGACTTTCATGTATAGGCAAACAAGGGCTCAAATTGGCCTCCGCACTTAGGCAAGAAATGCACGCGAACTAACTAACATTGACAGTTGCAGATTTTAATAAGTTAAGGTCCTATAGTCATGATTTCTAATAATGGTTAAAAGAAACGAGTAGGACAATAATCAAGACTGATTTAGACCCTATAGGCATGAATTCTATAATTAAAACTGTTTTTTTTAGATCCTATAGGCATGGAATCTAATTTGTAAATTGAGCCGTATGTAAATAGAGTCCTATGCGCACATTGATATATTAATCATTCAATACCCTATAGGCATGGTTTCTAACAGGTAAAAGTAGAACACATTTGGACCAAATAGAGAACCTATAGGCAAGATTTCTAACACACATTTGAGTCTTATAGTCCAAGTTCGCAATGGTAAGAGCCTAATATATATCCCCAGCAGAGTCACCATGCTGTCGCGCTCCTTTCTTTCTCTTGAAATCGGGCTTCGACATGTGACTACTTCTTTTAAAGGAAGGGGTGTTAAAAGAGAGAGTCGTCACCTAAAGGATTTAAGGTGCGTTAGGGCACCTATTTGCAGATAACTTTGGTTTAACCAGTTGCATCACCAAAGATCGGGTAAAGGCTCAAATTACCTTGATGAGAATGCGTTAGGCACTCCACGAGGTCCACAACAGCGGGTCCCGGCCGAACTCGAATTATATGAATTAGTCTAAGTAAGGAGAAGAGAAAATTAGGCAAATAAAATAGAATAATTGACTTTAAAACAAAGGTAGGGGGTCCTAAGTTTGTTTTAGCCTAAAGGATCATCCCGTGCAACATAAATAATATTTCGTAACTCCCTCTAGACGGGATGTTACTCATATTATTCAGCGGGCACAGACTATCATCTCCTGCTACCCGAGTATTATCTTTAAGTTGTTTATCTAAAGCGCACTAGTCAATTCTAGTCGTACTCTATGCGTGCGCTACCTGTCCCATGCCTATGGTCCAGGAGGCATTTGGACCTCTATTTCAGGGTGGTTATAAACTTTAAATTAGGATGCTCAAAAGAGAAAGTACTAGGCGACAAGCAAAACATTTAGGACTTTCATGTATAGGCAAACAAGGGCTCAAGTTGGCCTCCGCACTTAGGCAACAAATGCATGCGAACTAACTAGCATAGACAGTTGCAGATTTTAATAAGTTAAGGTCGCAGAACCCTATAGGGAGGATCTCTATGTGATTCTGGATTTTATAAGCGGGCAGCTTCATGTGTAAAAGCCTTTCTTTTAATACAATTTCTAAAGCCTATATAGTTGCCTACTGATTATAAGCATAAGAGATTAAACCTATAGGCATGATTTCTAGGTAATTCGCGCAGTAACTAACAATGGTAATCACAAGAATATGTTCAAAATTGTTTAATCAAGTCCTATAGGCATGATTTCTAATAATGGTTAAAAGAAACAAGCAGGACAATAATCAAGACTGATTTAGACCCTATAGGCATGATTTCTATAATTAAAACTAGTTTGTTTTAGATCCTATAGGCATGGCATCTAATTTGTAAATTAAGCCGTATGTAAACAGAATCCTATGCGCATATTGAGATATTATTCATTCAATACCGTATAGGCATGATTTCTAACAGGTAAAAGTAGAACACATTTGGACCAAATAGAGAACCTATAGGCAAGATTTCTAACACACATTTGAGCAAGATAGGATACTTTTAGGCAGGATTTCTGTAATAACTGAAAAGTAACACATTTTGAGCAAAATAGAATATCTATAGGAATGATCTCTAACATATGACAGTGGAACATGTTTGAACATAATAACATATTTAAGCTAAGTGATGAACCTATAGGTAGGATTTTGACCCATCTCAATGCAAGTGTAAGATAAATCCCCTTTCCCAATTTTACTAATATCCCAAAATGTTATTACAATAATTATTACAAACCCAGAATGAATAGCATGAATTACATAGGAGAATGACTATAGGGAGCCTACAGCAGGCCCGAAATACATCTGGACAGGCCTGGCCTTTACAACAGTCTCCAAGTTACACACTCATAGATATACAACAGCCAGGAATTGAATGATTCACCCAGTCAGCACAAGATAGAGTTGAGCATATAGAACCAAGGCCCTAGTATGTCAGAGTTCCCAAGGGCTTCAAGAACCCAGGGCAGTGCTCACACTAGGGTGGTTAACAAGAATAGCTCAGAGGAGGGACTAGGGACCAAATCCTAGTGTGTCAAAGTTCACAAAGATCTCAATTGGACCCTGAGCAGTGCTTACTCTAGGGAGGTCAAAGGACAAAACCTAAGTAGCCTTGGCCTTCAGCCGGCTAAGAATAAGAACTCAAAGAGACCAAGTAGTAAAGGAATAGACTGAGGTTAGGGGACAGCACTGAGGGATACAAACAGATTCAAGTTGAGCACATAAAAAAAGTAATAGAACATACTTGGGTTTTAAGAATAGACTTTAGCAAAGTTTCAGAAGAACAAATTCAACACATAATACATATGTTACCAAGATAGGTTTGCAGGATTGATGTGCACAGACTTATGGTAAAAAGTACAGATTATGCTAAATGTAGAATGCTAGTATCACAAGATGGAATCATATCAATCAGAACTTAACAGGATAAGGGAAATTACTGGGGAAGTCAAGACATGGTGAAAACAGGATCAAAACAGGCTGCATGTTATCACAGCAAATTGTGAAACAGACTTGTGCTATATACTTATATACTCATACATAGTCAATTAATCCACAGAAAAGGGGTATGAGAGCATGTTCAAATAGCAAATTTAAACAGTAAAGAGATGGCTATCAGTAACAAATAGGCTAGGCAGACTTTAAAAAAAAATTAATCAACTTAAATCAGTTCTAAACATGTCTCAAACTACAAGCGTAATGGCATTTTAGATTAAAAAGGTCTAGAATTGAAGTAAGACAGTTAGAATTGCATACGAGAATAGCCCTGAAACATATTGAACAACAATATTCAGAAGTGAAAACACATGCTAATGACAGGTAAGTAGAAATGAAATGACAAAGGTTTGGTAACTCACCAGTTAAGCGAAAACAAGAAAGAACGGAAGTCCACAGTGTTATGAATATCAACAAAAAACAAGAACTCAGAATTTCTGGCCTTGGCTTTCAGCCACCCAGGAACCAAAGTGTAGAATAAGATTATTAAAGAGCAAAGAGCACACGACTTTTATTTTTTAGTAATTTTTCTTAATGATTCTGGACTGTCCCAAAAGGGGAGTGGGGAGGGGTTTATATAGCAGTAGAAATCAAATACCCAAACAAGGAAAATCATCAGTCAAACACTAGAAAGGAAAGCAATCGAAATCAGTAAGGAAAAGAGAAAATTTCAAAACCCTAATTTTAGGTAAAGTACACAAATCGGCAGAAATCTAAAATAAATAAAAGGTAAACATCACATGCTGCATAGAATAAGATGAACATAGACAGAAATTCCTTTTAAAATCAAAGAATCGAACCAAATGTGGTTCGATTTAAAAGAATATGAAACCCTAATTTTGGGGTGAGTAGGAGTCACAGAAATACACAGAGATTCATACCATAAAAGAACAAGAATGAACATAGACGGAAAAGGTCAAGGAACTGAACCAGCTTTGGTTCGAAGTTGATGAGATCCGCTTGCCATGTTTAGGCAAGCGGTATAGAGAAAGGGTCCAGTACCAAAAGGGAGTCAAATATGGCAAGAAGTAAACATATAATCCCATGTCCGGTGGGATTAGAAGAGAAATATGGGGGGAGACGACTAGGATTTGGGCAGAGAGAAGGGGGAGGTTTGATAGCATTCAAAGGAGGCGGGTGGTGAAGAGTGGTTAGGGTTAGGGGGTATTAGGTTAATTAAAAGTGGCGGGGTATTATGGGAAGTTGATCTCAGAGATCAACGGCCATGATTAGTTGGGGGTTCTGGGCCGGGTTGGTTAATTGGTTAGGTTTGGGGTTATTTGGTTTGGGTTCAGAGATTATTGGGCTGGGATTGGGTAGTTTAGGTCCGAAATTAAGGTAAATTTGGGGCCAGATTTTAAATACTCAATGTTGTATAAATAAATAATTTATAAAAGTAAGTAATAAATATCAAAAATATCATTTGTGCATTAAGATGAATAAAAATAATTTCTTAATATTATAAAAATATAAAAGTTCATTTTTTGTATAAATAAGGTAATTATACAAGCATATGGGCTATTATTGCAAAATGTGCAATTTGGCCCTAAAAAATACAAATGTAATTATGATAAATGCACTGAAAATATTGAAAATCTCATATTGGTATAAATTATAAGTTTAGATGATTAAAGCATCATAAAAATAATTTGTAGGTTAATTATTGAATATTTATACAATAAAATGCAGAAATAAATTGATTTAAAGCCTTTAAAAATTATAAAAAAAATTTATGAAAAAATGCTTATATATGCTTATAAACTAAATGATGATGCATACGTATTATTCTGAAAGGGTGTGTGTGTGTGGGTGTGTGTGTGTATATATATATATATATATATGAGGGAAAAATCTGGTATCAACAGCTGCACCTCTTTACCCGGAAAAGATGAAAGAGTTGTCGGGTAAAGAAATGATGACCGATTTTGACCGAATGGGGTGATTTTGAAAAATATAGGCTGAACCCTGGTTTTTGAGCTGTCTACATATCCCTGGTTTTACAGGAATCAGGCCATGTATAGTCCTGGATCCAACGGTGGAATAAACCGATGGAGTTATTGTAAGAACGGACAAGATATTCTGGATAGGACGATATCAGGATTGTAAACAGATGTATCTGGGAATGGTTATGGATATTTAAATGGTTATTAGATCGAAATGGGTAACAGACGGTGGTTGGTTACGTTTGAAATAATTGCTGGACATGAACGTTGAATGGAAACCGAAGCGAAGATTGCTCCTGTTAAGAGAACGGTTATTTCTTGGATCACCTGCAAACTCAAAATACGATGCATACAAATACATATATATTATTGCATAAATTTAACCATGATGCAAATTCCCTCTGGATTATGGAGATCGTCTTTGGACGGTGAGGATGATGTCCTTAGACCGTGATGTCCCGGGCCATGAATTGTGAGATAGGGGATTCGCAGGCCATGAAATGATGTTCTCGAGCTATGAAGATGGTGCCTCCATACTATGATGCCTTTTAATAATGATGTGCAATATTGAGAGATCCTCAATCCATGGCATGGTGTCTTCCGGCTATGAGGATGATGCCTTCGGACTATGACGCCTTCGGAAAATTTGGCTATACTTCAGCCCATGAGATGCAAAGACATGATGCTTGAGATGAAACAAGACAGAGCTTAATTATGTGCAAGATTGGATACAATGCTTAGTCTTGTGCAAGGTTGGAGACAATGCTTAGTCTCATGCAGGATTGGAGACAATTCTTAGTATCGTGCATTGGGAAGGCATAACTTAGCTTTATACAATCAAGGAGGTAGGGCTTAGCCTCATGCAAGCTTGGAGACAATGCTTAATCTCATGCAAGCTTGGAGACAATGCTTAGTCCCGTGCATTGGGAAGGCAAAGCTTAGCCTTATGCAATTGAGGAGGCAGGGCTTAGCCTCATGCAAAGAAGGAGCATGTGTTTAGTCTCATGCAAGGGAAGGCAGTGGTTAGCCTTATGTACTTGAGGAGGCAGGTCTTAGCCTCATGAAAAGATGGAGATAGTGCTTAGTCTCATGCAAGGGAAGGCAATACTTAACCTTATGCAATTGAGGAGGCAGGGCTTAGCCTCATGCAAAGATGAAGCCAGTGCTTAGTCTCATGTAAGGGAAGGCAGTGCTTAGCCTTATGCAATTGAGGAGGTAGGGCTTAGCCTCTTGCAAAGATGGAGATAGTGCTTAGTCACATGCAAGGGAAGGCAGTGCTTAGCCTTATGCAATTGAGGAGGCAGGGCTTAGCCTCATGCAAAGATGGAGACAGTGCTTAGTCTCATGTAAGGGAAGGCAGTGCTTAGCCTTATGCAATTGAGGCCATAGAATTTTGAGGGTCCTCCAGATGGAGACAGTGCTTAGTCTCATGCAAGGGAAGGCCGTGCTTAGCCTTATGCGATTGAGGAGGCAGGGCTTAGTCTCATGCAAAGATGGAGACAATGCTTAGTCTTATGAAATGAATAGATAATAAGTGATAGCAGAGTATTTCTTAGCTGGAGATATGTTTGCGTTTGATAGCTTTGTTGTTATGAAGATAGTGATTCTAAGGTGCGCACTTTAAAACATAGCAATATTAAATAAATTAGATGAACCAGTAACTGTGACATTATCAGAGACATTGCGACCTTCTTGCCATAGAATTTTGAGGGTCCTCCTCAAAATTTGCCCTAGTTTCTGATTTTGGGAAAAATGAGAATTTTATTGAATTGTGACCGAACCCACAGGGCTGCCTACGTATCCCCTCTTAAACAGAAATCAGGTCAAGCGTAGTTCAGTTACATCAATTGCATAAATGTATACAACTTTAAACATAGTATCTTTTGACTGCATCTGAGTTGATAGGCTTTGGCCAAATCTCTCCATCCATTTCTGCTAGTATGAATGCTCCTCCTGTTAGTAATCTGTGAACCATATAGGGTCCTTGCCAGTTGGGTGAGAATTTTCCTTTGGCTTCATCCTGGTGTGGAAAGATTCGTTTCAGCACCAGCTGCCCTGGTGTAAACTGTCTAGGTTTGACCCTTTTGTTGAAAGCTCTGAACATTCTGTTCTGATAAAGTTGACCATGACACACTGCATTCATTCTTTTCCCGTCAATGAGAGCTAATGGTTCATAGCGACTTCTTACCCACTCTGCATCACTGAGTTCAGCTTCCTGCATAATTCTCAGGCAGGGAATTTCTACCTCGGCGGGAATGACGGCTTCCATACCGTAGACCAATAGGTAAGGAGTTTCCCCGATTGATGTGCGGACTGTGGTTCGGTACCCCAATAAGGCAAATGGTAACCTCTCGTGCCATTTCTTGTGGTTGTCTACTATCTTCCTCAGTATTTTCTTGATATTCTTGTTTGCGGCCTCCACGGCTCCATTCATTTGAGGCTTGTATGCTGTGGAATTCTTGTGCTTGATTTTGAAGGTCTCTCACTTATCTTTCATTAGGTCACTGTTGAGATTGGCGGCCTTGTCGGTGATGATGGACTCTGGAACCCCGAATCGGCAAACAATACGATCTCTGACAAATTTTGTGATGACTTTCTTGGTTACAGCTTTGTAGGATGCAGCTTCGACCCATTTTGTGAAATAGTCTATGGCCACCAAAATGAACCTGTGCACGTTTGAAGCGGCGGGCTCGATTGGTCCAATGATGTCCATTCCCCAAGTGGCAAAAGGCCAAGGTGCATGTTGCATTGAATTTATTTGGCGGCACCCGTATCATATATGAGTGTATTTGGCACTGATGACATTTCTGGACATACCTGATGCAGTCTGTTTCCATAGTTATCCAAAAATAATTTGCCCTCAGTATCGTCTTGGCTAAAACAAAACCATTCATGTGTGGTCCGCAAGTTACAGAGTGTATCTCTTCGAGCAGTTTGGAAGCTTCCTTGTCGTCAACACACCGTAAAGTCTGGAGTCCTTCTGTACATAATTCCTCCACTTTGGAAGAAATGGTTGGACAATCTTCGGAGCGTGCATTTTTTAGTATGCTTTGCATGGTCCGGGTACTCTCCTTTTTCCAAGTACTCCTTGATATCATGGAACCATGGATTCGCGTCTACTTCTTCTTCAACATGAGCGTAGTAAGCTGGCTGATTATGAATCCTTACCGGAATGGGGTCGATGAAATTCTTGTCCGGAAGCTTTATCATGGAGGACAAAGTGGCCAATGCGTCTGCGAACTCATTCTGGATTATCGGGACATGTCTAAACTCTATCTTCATGAACCTTATCATCATCTCTTGCACATGATATGGATATGGTAATATCTTGGTATTCTTTGTATCCCATTCTCCCTGCACCTGATGTACCAGAAGATCTGAATCACCTATTACTAGTAATTCTTGGATATTCATGTCAACGGCCAAATTGAGCCCCAATATGCAAGCCTCATATTCTACCATATTATTAGTGCACGAAAATCTGAGTTTCGTGGATACCGGATAATGTTGACCTATTTCTGACACCAAAACGGCACTAATACCCACTCTTTTGAAGTTTGTGGCTCCATCGAAAAACATTCTCCACCCCTCGTAAGCTTCGGCGATATCTTCTCCTACGAATGATACTTCTTCATCAGGAAAATACATTTTTAGTGGTTCGTATTCTCCTCCTACAGGATTTTTTGCAAGATGATCCGCTAAAGCTTATCCCTTAGCCACCTTGTGAGTCACATAGACGATATCAAATTCACTCAACAATATCTGCCATTTTTCCAGCTTCCCTGTAGGCATGGGTTTCTAGAAGATGTACTTCAGAGGATCCATCCTTGATATGAGATATGTGGTATAGGCACATAAGTAGTGCCTCAGTTTCTGGGCTATCCAGGTCAAAGCATAGCAGGTGCGTTCCAGCAAAGAATACCGTGCTTCGTAGGGTGTGAACTTCTTACTCAGATAGTATATGGCCTGTCTTTCATTCCCATCTCGTCATGTTGTCCCAATACACAACCGAAAGCCCCATCTAAAATGGAGAGATAGAGTAGCAGTGGTCTACCAGGTTCTAGCGGGACCAGGATTGGTGGTGTGGACAAATATTCTTTGATTCTGTCAAAAGCGTTCTGGCAGTCTTTAGTCCAATTGGTTGCGGCATCCTTCTTTAACATTTTGAAAATTGGCTCACAGATCACGGTTGATTGTGCTATGAAGCGGCTGATGTAATTAAGACGTCCCAAGAAGCTCATCACGTCTTTCTTGTTCTTTGGAGGTGGCAAATCCTGGATAGCCTTGACCTTTGATGGGTATAGCTCAATTCCTCGGCGGCTGACGATGAATCCTAATAATTTTCCTGCGGGGACTCCGAAGGCACATTTTGCGGGATTCAATTTCAAATTGAACCTCCGAAGCCGATCAAAGAATTTCCTCAAGTCTGCTATGTGATCTATACTTTTCTTGGATTTGATGATGATGTCATCCACATATACCTCTATTTCTTTGTGTATCATGTCATGGAAAATAGTTGTCATGGCCCTCATATAAGTGGCCCCAGCATTCTTCAGACCAAATGGCATCATTTTATAGCAGTACACCCCCCATGGTGTGATAAAAGTTATCTTTTCGGCATCCTCTTCATCCATCCAGATCTGATGATATCCCGCGAAGCAATCCACAAAGGATAGGAGTTCATGCTTGGTGCAGCTGTCGATCAGTATGTGTATGTTGGGTAATGGGAAATCATCTTTGGGACTTGCTTTGTTTAGGTCCCAATAATCGACGCATACTCTGACTTTCTCATTCTTCTTCGGAACTGGCACGATGTTATACAACCAAGTTAGATATTCAACCACTCTGAGAACCTTAGCTTTGATCTGCTTAGTGACTTCTTCTTTGATTTTCAAACTCATATATGGCTTGAACTTTCTGAGTTTCTACTTTACCGGCGGACACATTGGGTTGGTAGGTAGTTTATGAGCCACTATAGACGTGCTCAAACCGGTCATATCATCATAGGACCATGCAAATATATCCTTATATTCCTTCAGGAAACGAGTGTATTCTTCTTTCTCTGATGGTGACAGGTGAATGCTTACACGTGTTTCCTTGACTGTTTTGGAGTCTCCTAGATTAACTGTTTCAGTCTCATCCAAATTGGACTTAGGCTTGTTTTCATTGTTTTACACTTCTCTAACAATTTCCCCGGGCATTATATCCTCTTCCAGATCCTTTGAGTCATCATTCTTATGTTGCGTTGTCTTATTACATGTCACAGTCGTAAGTACATCGGGATAGGTAATAATAATGCTATAGAAAAAAAATGTAAAGAATAATAATAAATACTAAAAACAACAATATATTTAGATAAATCTTGAAAACGCCAAACAGGTACGGCTCGATGACCCGAGCAATTATTTCAAAACAAAACATGCTTAAAACAAAATATTGAAAATGTCTTAAATTCTCATCAAAAATTGCTTTTAAAATAAATGATGCTAATTGCCAGGCTACCCAGGAACTCGATGGGCCCTTGATGGTGCATCAGTCCAGTTATTGAGAACTGCTCCCTTCTCCACGGTCTGAATAATGAGGCCTTCCTCCTCCTCCTCCTTAACTATCGCACTGCAATCCATGTCTTCATCATCAAAAAATAGATTCCTTATACCAGTTAGAACTTCATCTATTTCGGACTCCACATCATGTCAGCTTGATGAAATGACTGGCTCAAATGTGGTACCAGTTGCTCTAGAGGGTAATAAGGACCACGCCATGGTGGCGACCAATTCTGATACTCGTGCCAGGTGTATTCATAACCAAGCCAAAAAGTTGTGCCGTGATACTTTAGCTATATTGGTTTGGTGATCCCCTGGAGATTCTTACCGAGACCTTTGCCAGGCTCATACCCTGTCCATGCCAATATGCCTTCTATCTTACTGCTCCACCATTTGTCCTTTTTAGTTGCGTTGACGCGCTAGATGCGATGGTATGTTTCTCCACCCAACTTCCTTCTATTCTCGATAACCGAAATAGTTTGACTGGTGTAAATGGGATTCCTTCCGTCCCTATGGATGATCACTTCCTGATGTTTCCACTCGAACTTCATGACCTGATGTAGAGCAGAAGCTACGGCCCCAATGGCATGTATCCAAGGTCGTCCCAACAATAGGTTGTAGGTAGCAGATATGTCCAACACTTGAAACTCAACATCAAACCAGGTTGGGCCCATCTGTAGGCTGAGGTTGGTTTCCCTAATTATGGCCCCTTGAGACCCATCAAATGCTTTCACATTCATACTTCCTGCTCGTATCTCGTGTAGGCCTTTACCCAATCTTTTCAGAGTAGTTAGTGGACATATGTTAAGACTCGAACCCCCATCTATCAGGACTCTGGCAATGAACTTATCCTCAAACTGCAGTGTTATATGCAGTGTCCTGTTGTGACCTAGTCCTTCTGGTGGTAGCTCGTCTTCATAAAAAGTGATCTTGTGGATTTCCAACACTTGTCCTATCATATTGGCCATCTCTCCACTGGTAATGTTGTTGGGTACATAAGCCTCATTCAACACTTTCATCAACGCATTCCCGTGTGCCTCAGAATTCTGCAGTAGTGATAGAATGGATATCTTAGCAGGGGTTTTGTTCAAATGATCAACCACAGAATACTCCCTTGCTTGGACCTTTCTCCAAAGATCATCCGAGCCGGTTTCAAGGCATGGCGTATTGATGAGGGTCGGGAGGATTTTACGGGTGCTGGTTTTGTTTGTTTTGAGGAGGTGTTGAGTTTTGGGCATTTTATTGGTTGATGTCGGGAACATTCAGGGTAAGGGAAAGGTTTGCCAGGTTACGGACCTGCTCAAGTTCCCCTTGTAACTCCAGTATCTTTTACTTTAATCGCAAAACCAAGTCTTTATGTGCCGGAGTACCCCGACCATCCGAAATTTCAACATTCTCTGTATGTGTAGCGTTATCTTTCTTGATACTGCTCAGATCATCCATCTTAGCCTTTCCTTTGTTCTTAAGATCGCTTGGAGGAGGAGGAGGTGGAGGACCTCTAGATCTGGTATGATATGCTGATGATGCCAGTATGCACAAACCAACCTTAAGGGATGAGAATAAACAAAGAAAAGAAGAAAAACAAAAGGTAAACAAGTCAGTAAAGAGTATTAAAAGGATATTTACGATATTTAAACACGTATTGCGGAATTCGCGTCCTAATTTGGGGACCTCATCGTGCCCGAGATAGGCCTAGCGACATATACCTTTGGAGAAAACTCAATGCCGATAACTGCATCATTTCATTAATATGATAAATAGACCAAATCTCTTCTAAAACGACAATAATTGTAAAGACTCACTAGTGGCATTTGCCTTACTACAATCAAATACTAAAACGAATCTGGAAAACATCACCCCTAATCTACTTGGTCCTAGAGGGACCTTCTCCAAGCTTGGCTCTCTTAGCCCAGTCAATCAGAATCCCCAGGTCGCGCATGTCCAATAGCAGATACGCCCTTGCTAGATGTCCTCCTTTATTGCCCTCTGCGTTCTGACAATCCGAGACCCTTTTCCTCAACTTTCCTCAAGTTCCATCCAACCCTGCTCCAAATACTCCAACCTTTCTCTTGATTTAGTAGCGATTCCCCTCCATTCATTGATTGATTCCATGTCTACTTTATGTTGTTCCAAATGCTTGGCCTCAGATTCAAAGACCCTTTTGCACAACCTATTCCTCAAATCAACCCATGGCTTGACCTTTCCTGCTATGTCATCGACCAACCATGATGTGTAGAAGTACACATGGACGGCATGACACCTGTCTGGCTCGATGGTATCTTTCTCCACAATAATCTTTTGATGCCACATGTGATGTGCCTCGAACTTAAATGGAATGACATTCCCTTGGAAATCTGCTTTGTAATGAACCATTTTGGAAACTCGTGGTATAACCTGTTTTCTCCTAGCTTGCCTCATGACTCTGATAGGAGCATAAGGATATATACCCCTTAATCCGATTATCACTAGATGAGGAACATCTCTTGACCTGATGATGAATTCGCTAGTAGGGAACCACTCAAACATCCAATGGACCTTGTCGTCAGTCAAATTGCTAAAGAAGTTTACCCAGCCCACAGCGTTTCCTGGTTGTGCAAACCTATCCGGGATAAAAGTCATTCTTTTCGGATGGTGAAAAGCTATGTGGTCATTCCATGGTCGCCGCGGAAATTCTTGACGGTATTGTCCCCTTTGAAGATGTTCCAACAGCCATATTTGCAGTAATAGATTGCAACCCTCAAAATGCCTATATCCTTTCTTGCAACGGTCCAAGGCTCGGTATATCTCCGCTACGATCATTGGGCCAATAGTGTAAGTCTATCCCTCAATTCCTTCCATTAGGGTCTTAAAAACCATAGCTAAGCGAGTGTGAATCCTTTCTCCTTGTATTGGGAATACCAACATCCCCATAAAACAGACAATGAACACAAAAACCCAACGATGAGTCCAACCCAGAGAGGTGATAGCAAATTCATCATGATAAAGACGGTAGGATTTGTTGTGCCCATAACGCTCGTAAAGGAATTCGAATGGTATGTAAGACTTTTTCAGGCAGACTAACTCATCATTCCTTCTAAAACCTATCATTTTCAGAAAACCTCGAGAAGTGCAATTTTCCAGGACCAACAGACCATGGCTGTCCCAGGGAAGCCCAGCAAAGCCTCCTATTTCCTCTAGAAGGGGAGTCATTTCAATGTTACCGAAATGGAAAACAACCCTCTTCTAATCCCAAAACATAGCAGCGGCCTCAATCAGTACATTGTTTGGCTGAATGTCTAGCAAAGAAGGTAAATTCTTGAGAACTCTTTTCATATAGTTTTTGTCGCTTGGCGAGAGATTTTCCCACCAATCTAGCAACAAAGGTAGGATACTTCGAACTATGCCGAACCTGGGGACTTCGTGCCTCATTTCTGCAAAACAGATAAAGTTAGCCCTTTTCCCTCCGGATTCGACTATTTACACATTAATGATTAGCATATCGAGACGTTTTCTCCATATAATGCACATATCATGATCGTACCCATTGGGATTTAAGGAAATCCCGGCGGGCTTTGGACAAGGCTTGCCTTAGGGGGTTAATACGCGGATAGCGTTCTAACCCATACTAGGTTTAGACATGATGCATGCACAGTTAATATCAGAGTGGGGCTTTTTCAAAGAGTCTAGACCGGTACCCTCAAGTGGAAAACTTGAGACGAAAAGGCACAGAACCATCGATTGCACCGCTGATCGACTAGTTTTACCGCAAATAAGCCTTTCCAAATTAAAAAATTGTAATATAGGAAGAGCGCGAACACTCATCAAGTGCCGCTATGGTATTAATTGCGCACGAGTGGAATATGATGTAGAGCATGCTTTATGCAAAAATAAAACAATATGGTTTCAAGTATTTTGCATGATAAAAGCGATAAATGCAGTATTTAATAAATGTAAAGACAGAAAAGAAAGAAAAACATGGAAGAAGTTAGTTCATATAATATAAAAAAAATTATAATGAGGCAATAAAGGGGTAAGGATTGGGAAAGTCAGGATATAACAAAAATTAAAAATTTGGAGCCAGTGGGATGCATATTGTAACCAGATTAAGCGAAGAGTTGCATATGAGTTCATATAAAGGGAAAATAGGGAAGAGGGTGTGCATGTAGTAATAAAAGGGAGAATGAGAGCAGGATGTTCAAGTATCAGCAAAATAATAAAGACATGCTTATCGAGAGAGACTAATTCATATAGTCCAAGTTCGCAATGGTAAGAGCCTAATATATATCCCCAGCAGAGTCGCCATGCTGTCGCGCTCCTTTCTTTCTCTCGAAATGGGCTTCGACATGTGACTACTTCTTTTAAAGGAAGGGGTGTTAAAAGAGAGAGTCGCCACCTAACGGATTTAAGGTGCGTTAGGGCACCTATTTACAGATAACTTTGGTTTAACCAGTTGCATCACCAAAGATTGGGTAAAGGCTCAAATTACCTTGATGAGAATGTGTTAGGCAGTCCACGAGGTCCACAACAGCGGGTCCCGGCCGAACTCGAATTATATGAATTAGTCTAAGCAAGGAGAAGAGACAAAATTAGGCAAATAAAATAGAATGATTGACTTTAAAACAAAGGTGGGGGGTCATAAGTTTTTTTTAGTCTATAAGATCACCCCGTGCAATATAAATAATATTTCATAACTCCCTCAAGACAGGATGTTACTCATATTATTCAGCGGGCACAGACTATCATCTCCTGCTACCCGAGTATTATCTTTAAGTTGTTTATCTAAAGCGCACTAGTCAATTCTAGTCGTACTCTATGCGTGCGCTACCTGTCCCATGCCTATGGTCCAGGAGGCATTTGGACCTCTATTTCAGGGTGGTTATAAACTTTAAATTAGGATGCTCAAAAGAGAAAGTACTAGGCGACAAGCAAAACATTTAGGACTTTCATGTATAGGCAAACAAGGTCTCAAGTTGGCCTCCGCACTTAGGCAACAAATGCACGCGAACTAACTAACATAGACAGTCGCAGATTTTAATAAGTTAAGGTCGCAGAACCCTATAGGGAGGATCTCTATGTGATTCTGGACTTTATAAGCGGGCAGCTTCATGTGTAAAAGCCTTTCTTTTAATATAATTTCTAAAGCCTATATAGTTGCCTACTGATTATAAGCATAAGAGATTAAACCTATAGGCATGATTTCTAGGTAATTCGCGCAGTAACTAACAATGGTAATCACAAGAATATGTTCAAAATTGTTTAATCAAGTCCTATAGGCATGATTTCTAATAATGGTTAAAAGAAACAAGCAGGACAATAATCAAGACTGATTTAGACCCTATAGGCATGATTTCTATAATTAAAACTAGTTTGTTTTAGATCCTATAGGCATGGTATCTAATTTGTAAATTAAGCCGTATGTAAACAGAATCCTATACGCATATTGAGATATTATTCATTCAATACCCTATAGGCATGGTTTCTAACAGGTAAAAGTAGGACACATTTGGACCAAATAGAGAACCTATAGGCAAGATTTCTAACACACATTTGAGCAAGATAGGATACTTTAAGCAGGATTTCTATAATAACTGAAAAGTAACACATTTTGAGCAAAATAGAATATCTATAGGCATGATCTCTAACACATGACAGTGGAACATGTTTGAACATAATAACACATTTAAGCTAAGTGATGAACCTATAGGTAGGATTTCTACCCATCTCAATGCAAGTGTAAGATAAATCCCCTTTCTCAATTTTACTAATACCCCAAAATGTTATTACAATAATTATTATAAACCCAGAATGAATAGCATGAATTACATAGGAGAATAACTATAGGGAGCCTACAGCAGGCCCGAAATACATCTGGACAGGCCTGGCCTTTACAACAGTCTCCAAGTTACACACTCATAGACATACAACAGCCAGGAATTGAATGATTCACCCAGTCAGCACAAGATAGAGTTGAGCGTATAGAACCAAGGCCCTAGTATGTCAGAGTTCCCAAGGGCTTCAAGTACCCAGGGCAGTGCTCACACTAGGGTCGTTAATAAGAATAGCTCAGAGGAGGGATTGGGGACCAAATCCTAGTGTGTCAGAATTCACAAGGGTCTCAATTGGACACTGAGCAGTGCTCACACTAGGGAGGTCAAAGGACAGAACCTAAGTAGCCTTGGCCTTCAGCCGGCTAAGAATAAGAACTCAAAGAGACCAAGTAGTAAAGGAATAAACTGAGGTTCGGGGACATCACTGAGAGACAAGTTGAGCATATAAAAAAAGTAATAGAACGTGCTTGGGTTTTAAGAACAGATTTTAGCACGGTTTCAAAAGAACAAATTCAACACATAATACATTTGTTACCAAGACAGGTTTGCAGGATTGATGTGCACAGACTTATGGTAAAAAGTTCAGATTATGCTAATTGTAGAATGCTAGTATCACAAAAAGGAATCATATCAATCAGAACTTAACAGGATAAGGGCAATTACTGGGGAAGTCAAGACATGGTGAAAACGGGATCAAAACAGGCTGCATGTCATCATAGCAAATTCAGAAACAGACTTGTGCTATATACTTATATACTCATACTTAGTCTACTAATCCATAGAAAGGGGGTATGAGAGCATGTTCAAATAGCAAAAATTTAAACAGTAAAGAGATGGCTATCAGTAACACATAGGCTAGGCAGACTTTAAAAAAGAAATTAATCAACTTAAAGCAGGTCTAAACATGTCTCAAAGTACAAGCGTAATGGCATTTTAGATTAGAAAGGCCTAGAATTGAAGTAAGACAGTCAGAATTGCATACGAGAATAGTCCAGAAACGTATTGAACAATAATCTTTAGAACTGAAAACATATGCTAATGACAGGTAAGTAGAAATGAAATGACAAAGGTTTGGTAACTCACTAGTTAAGCGAAAACAAGAAAGAACAAAAGTCCACAGTGTTATGAATATCAACAAAAGAACAAGAACTCAGAATTTCTGGCCTTGGCTTTCAGCCGGCCAGGAACCAAAGTGCAGAATAAGATTATTAAAGAGCAAAGAGCACACAACTTTTATTTTTTAGTAATTTTTCTTAATGATTCCGGACTGTCCCAAAAGGGGAGTGGGAAGACGTTTATATAGCAGTAGAAATCAAATACCCAAACAAGGAAAATCATCAGTCAAACACTAGAAAGGAAAGCAATCGAAATCAGTAAGGAAAAGAGAAAATTTCAAAACCCTAATTTTAGGTAAAGTACACAAATCGGCAGAAATCTAAAATAAATAAAAGGTAAAAATCACATGCTGCATAGAATAAGATGAACATAGACAGAAATACTTTTTAAAATCAAAGAATCGAACCAGATTTTGTTCGATTTAAAAGAATCTGAAACCCTAATTTTAGGGTGAGTAGGAGTCACAGAAATACACAGAGATTCATACCATAAAAGAACAAGAATGAACATAGAAGGAAAAGGTCAATGAACTGAACCAGCTTTGGTTCGAAGTTGATGAGATCCGCTTGCCATGTTTAGGCAAGCGGTATAGAGAAAGGGTCCAGTACCAAGGGGGAGTCGAATATGGCAAGAAGTAGCCGTATAATCCCATGTCCGGTGGGATTAGGAGAGACATTTGGGAGGAGACGACTAGGGTTTGGGCAGAGAGAAGGGGGATGTTTGAGAGCATTCAGAGGCGGTGGGTGGTGAAGAGTGGTTAGGGTTAGGGGTATTAGGTTAATTAAAAGGGACGGGGTAATATGGATCGTTGATCTCAGAGATCAACGGCCATGATTAGTTCGGGGTTCTGCGTCGGGTTGGTTAATTGGTTGGGTTAGGGGTTATTTGGTTTGGGTTCAGAGGTTATTGGGCTGGGATTGGGTAGTTTAGGTCCGAAATTAAGGTAAATTTGGGGCCAGATTTTAAATACCCAATGTTTTATAAACAAATAATTTATAAAAGTAATTAATAAATATCAAAAATATCATTTGTGCACTAAGATGATTAAAAATATAAATATTCATTTTCTGTATAAATAAGGTAATTATACATGCATATGGGCTATTATTGTAAAATGTGCAATTTGTCCCTAAAATGCAAATGTAATTATGATAAATGCATTGAAAATATTTAAAACCTCATATTGGTATAAATGATAAGTTTAGATGATTAAATCATCATAAAAATAATTTGTCGGGTAATTATTGGATATTTATATAATAAAATACAGAAGTAAATTGATTTAAAGCCTTTAAAAATTATAAAAATAAAATTATGAAAAAATGCTTGTATATGCTTATAAACTAAATGATGATGCATACGTACTATTTTGAAAGAATATATATATATTTAAAAATATGAGGAGAAAATCGGATATCAACAATCATCATTGAGATACATTGCATTTGACATGCATACTTGAGATACATGCATAGAGTTGCATTTCTTTTTGCCACTCCGATTTTAGTGTCATTCATGATTTCACCTGCATATTGACATGTAGGCATAGAGATATATTTTCCTCATGCTATTTGATAATGAAACATCGTATCTGTTGTTGAATAGTTTTAGGGATAAATCACAGTTTTCAAACTTACTCATAAATTTGGTGATTTAGGTAAAGGATTTGGATTTTCACTGATATATTTGAAAGGTAGGCCTATTTTTCTGGAACTGTGAACGAGCTGAGTACTTTATCTCTGAGCTACTTCTTTTATTATTTCCATTATGTTGTCATGAACTGTTGTTGTCTATTGGTGTTGGACCCCGACCTGTGTTCCAGCTCGTCACAACTTTCAACCTAAGGTTAGGTTTATTACTTATTGAGTACATGGGGTCAGTTGTACTCATATTACACTTCTGCACCTTGTATGCAGATATTGGATGTTGATGTTGCTGTGATCGACGGGAGCTAGATTTGAAGATGTACCAGCGTTCCGGTTGTAGTTGCCTCTTGTTTATGGTAGCCTTAGATTTATAAAAAATCTGTTTATGTACATTTCAAACAGATGATGTATTTATTTCATACCAGCTTTATAAATTCTCATCTTAGAAGCTCATAATTTGTACTACCAGTCCTTGAAAAATTCTTGTATAAAGGCAGTTGTATTTTCATTTCTTTTTTTAATAAATCTCATTTAAATTGGATAGTTGTTAATGGGCTTACCTGACGGGTTGGGTTAGGTACCATCACAACTAGGTGGATTTTGGGTCGTGACATTAAAGAAGAGTATGATCCCAGGACCTTGTTCCTAAGTGCAGCTATAAATAGTGAGCTCTGTTATCATTGTAAAGGACATGAATTTTCTGGCAAACTTACGTTATAATCTATTCAAAGCTCTATATAATTTTATCTTCTTACTTTTTGATTTCATTATTGTTGTGACCGGAAGCCTTGCTCCCGAAATTACTGTTTCTGTTATTTCATCTTCATCTCAAGGCTAAGTATTGCATATTTTCTTAATTCTTTTATTATTTCAGGATCGAATTAATTCACTTGTCTAGAAACCACGTATAAATTCAACTATACCGTTTTACGGTTAAACATAAACTAAATTTTTTTCATTCTTCTGTTTGGTTTTGGATGGGGAATTAAGACTTTGTTTTTTTTCTAATCGACTTTTAAAAATAAAATTTGAAAACCGAAAAACTAAATTATCTATTGCTCCATATATTTTTCTATTTTTATTTAGTATATAGAGCACTAGCTTAGATTCATACAAAGTTAGGGTTGCACTAGCTTGTCTTTCTCATTTTCTTACTAGCGAAACAATGGAGTACGTAATGTTTTGTTTTGAACTATGTGATTTTGACATAGAATAATGTAAATAAATTATCAGATCTATTTTATTGATTTGTGATTATATTGAGTACCATGATTGTATATCTATTTTTTCTGTTTGCTATCTTTGTCATTTCTTAGAGGTGTGAAAAATGGAAGTCCATTATGCATCCTATTTTGTTTTTCTATGTGTTCTTTAGTCATAATGAAAATTTTAAAAACACTGTAGAGTAAAGCTTACTTTTGTTTATGAGTTGGTTTATAAAACTTTAGGTTAAGTAGGTGTTTGGACATAAAAAGTGTGAGATTTAAAAAAATAGTTTTTTAAGTTAAGTTTATAAAAGTAGTTAAAAATCAAAATTATGTTTGAACATGTATTTCACTTGAAAGAATACTGCTATTTATGAGAGAAAAATATTATTTACTTGAAAAAGAGGTAAACCCCACTTTTTGAAATTTGAAACTCATCTTGAAATATTTTTGAAAATCATCTTGAAAATTTAATTAAATATATAACCAAAACATTTTGAACATGACGCACGTGTATTCCGAGTTATTTTTAGAAGATTTTGAAACATGTTTGAGTAACAAATATATCAAACGATATTTTGCAGTTGATGAAATTAAACAATTAGATTTTAATTTTTAATAAAATTTAAAATAAATAAGGTAGAGTAAGATTAATCCTCCAATGAAGAAAATACATACAAAGAAAATAAGGGTAAAAGGTTTACAAGAGGGAAAGATAAATAAATTCCTTGGCCTAAGAGAGGTGTCACGCCACCTCTTTATAAATTAAGATTATATATTTATGCAAGACAATGAAGTGTTCAATACCACTATATACTTTCAACAATCTGGAAGTACATCTTCTACCTGCAAAAACTTTCTTATGCCAAAGGATGTTGCAAACGTTATTAAGCTTGTAAGTTGGTTAAAGAAATAATGGCTCTGGTTCCCTCGCATTAGGCCTTGCATAGGAGTAAATTCTACGGGAGGTCATCCAACTTTTTACACACTACCCAAAAGTTATTATTCTTTCTTTTATTCTATAAAAATTATTTTACTTTGCTCCGCTTTTCACAAAAATAAATTGATCATTTTTAGTTTAAACTCATGTAAAATGTGAGAGAAAATAACAAAAATGATCCTTATATTTTGGGGTGAGTTTAAAATGCACCCTTAAATATACTCCTTATTTGTTTTGATTCCATAAGTCTGTCAGTGTAACGACCGGTCATTTTGCTTTCTAGAACCTCGTTTCCTTAAATAAGGCTCCCCATATGTGCTTTTACTGTTTTATGACTTGCGAGGATGGTCAGTTCGGGATTTGGAAGAGTTCGGGTTGAAATCAGAACACTTGGTTCCTTAAGGTTGGCCAAAAAGGCTAAGTTTGACTTCGGTCAATATTTTGAGTAAACGATCTCGGAATAGGGATTTGCCAGTTTCAATAGGTCTGTATGATAATTTTGGACTTGAGCATATATTTGGATCGAGTTTTGGATGACCCGGGAGCATTTCAACGCCCAATAGTGAAAGTTGGCTCTTTAAAGGTTTTAAAGTCCTTTAAATTTAATTTGGAGTAGGTTTTGGAGTAATCGAGGTCTATTTGGGATTTCAATACCGGGAATAGTTCCGTATAGTAATTTAATACATGCACGCAAAATTTGGTGTCATTCCGAGTAGTCTAAATATGATTCGATGCGTTCGGGGCGATTTGAAAATTTGGAGTTCAAAACTTGATTCAATTTGGTTTTGGGGTGTGATTCTTGGTTTTGTAGTCTTTTACGCGTTCTGAGAGTTCGAACAGGTTCGTATTATATTTGTAGACTTGTTGGCATGGTTGGACGGGGTCCCGATGGGCTTAGGTGTGTTTCGGACCACCCGGAGCCAAGTTAAAAAAAAAAGATTTTTCCAGTTCTGGTTTCCTTCTTCGTGTTCGTATACGCCCTCTCGCATTCGCGAAGAAGGATTAGGGCAGTGGGGTAATTAGCCCTTCGCGTTCGCGAAGTTCCCCACGTGTTCGCGTAGAAGGAAGGGACCTGGAGGGGGGGATCAATGTCATTGCTCTTCGCGTTCGCGAAGGTGCCCTCGCGTTCGCGTAGGGCAGGGCTGGTAAGCCTTCGCATTCGCGAGTCCCCTGTCGCGTTCCCGTAGGCCAAGTTTTTCTGGGCCTGGACCGATTGCCTTAGCGAACGCGAGGCCTATTCTGCGTTCGCGAAGAAGAGGGCAGTTGGGCAAAGAGTTTTAAAATCGGGACTTAGCCATTTTTGGGTTCATTTATCGAACTCTTGGGCGATTTTGGAGCTTCAAAAAGGGGAATTTCAAACTAGCTATTGAGGATAAGTAATTTCTACCTAATATGAGTTTAATACATAGGTTATTGGTAAATTTTAACATGTAAATTTGTGAAAAATATGGGTTTAGATGAAAAACCTAGGTTTTAAATAAAAATGAGATTTTAACCCCGAAAATAGTTATGGAATGGGATGAAAATTGTATATTTGAGTTCTTAAGGTTATGGGTGACAATTTCCTCTGAATATTTTTGGAGTCCGGGCACATGGGCCCGGGGGTGAATTTTAGAAATTCTTCAATTGAGATTAGGTAATCACTTTAATAATTATGATATGAACGTTTGAGCATGTATTGACTGTTTTATATAACATTTGACTAGTTTCAAGTCGTTTGGTACCGAATTGAAGGTTTAAGAACAATCTTGGACCGGAAAGTAGGCTTTGAGATGAGGTAAGTCTCTTTTCTAACCTTGTGAGAGGGAATTAACACCCATAGGTGATCTTAATTAATATGTGCTTCTATTTATGGGGGCTACGTCGAGGTGACGAGAGTCCGTACGTAGCTACTAATTATGCTTATGTCCGGGTAGTTTTAGGTTTACACGATGCTTTGTTAACATCATTAATTGATTATGCTTACTAATTGTCTTGGATAGAGCTGGGGTTGAGGATTTCAATATTTTAAAAGTATCCAGTTGAATTTCTTATTTTGGAAAGAGTTGAGGGATATTGTGATAACTTGAGAAATCTATGTTCAACCGCTTCGCAAGTATATTCCGCGAGCGGGATAAATTTTCACTACTCTCATGGGAGCGGGCCGTTCGCCTCGGCAGGTTAATAAATGCATCTATGGTTCGTGCCGTTCGACCCTCGGCAGTGCACACGGTATATGTACATGTATTTTAGATCGGGTCGTACGTCCTCGGCATAATTTGTACGTAATAATATTCGGAGCCCAAGTATATTTGATATTGTTTCGTTCGCTTGAGAGGTTAAATGGTTAAATGGGAGAAATTAATTTGGCACTTACTATCGGTGAAAGAATTATTTATTTATTTCTTATTTTCGAGTTCTATTGATATTTATATATTGCACGTTTAATTAGAATTTTATACATTTTATTGTTAGCCCATAGTAAGTGTCGAAGTCGACCCCTCATCACTACTTCTTCGAGGTTAGACTAGATACTTACTGGGTACATATTTTTTATGTACTTACACTATACTTCTGCACTGAATGTGCAGGATCTAAGGCATGTGCATCATGATATCAGTCTGGCACGCATCCTTCACTACTACGAGACTTTGCAGTGAGCTGCCTTCCGAGCCCGTTCTGCAGCAACCGGAGTCTTCCTTTACTTTATTTTCTGTCTATTTTGCTTTGAATAGTAGTGTAGTACTCTTTTGTATATTCTACTAGTAGCTCATATACTTGTAACACTAGATCTTGGAGATTTATGCTTGTAGACACTTGATGGTTTTGGTTTATTTTACTTATCTCACTTGCTTTGAAAATTTTGATCTCGCATTTTATTAAACTCTTACTTCTTATTCATGCATAAACGAAAAAATCAACTATTTCAAATCTTTAAAAGAGAGGATCATAGAGCTAGTTCCCAGTTGGGTTATCTAGCGATAACATTGGGTGCCATCACGGCCTATAGGAGGAATTGGGTCGTGACAACATGGTATCAAAGCACTAGGTTAACATAGGTCTCACAAGTTATGAGCAGGCCTAATATATTCTTGTGGATCGGTGCAGAGACGTCTGTACTTATCTTCAAGAGGCTATAGGTTATTAGGAAACTACTCTTTCTTTATCTCCTATCGTGCAGTTGATGTTATACTAAGTGTCTTTCTCTTATTCTCTCACAGATGGTGAGAACGCCCATGACGGATGTTCCAGACCCGGGAAGAGCTGCTACCCCTGTTGCCAGAGGCCGAGGAAGAGGCCGGGGGAGGACACCGGCCTGAGGTAGGGGACGAGGACATCCTAGAGTGGCCCCAGCTATACCACCAGCGGCTCCAGCAGAGGATCCTATTATCGAAGAGCAGGGCAAGATTCCTACAACAGAGCCAGCCCCGGTGGATTTCATGTCCGCACCAGGATTTCAGGAGGTTATGGGTCGTATGTTGCGGTTCATGGATACTATGACCCATACTGGTTTATTTCCAGCAGATCTAACCATATCTTGGGGGGGGGGGGCATAGACCCCTACTGCTCAGGCTCCTGGGCATGCAACTACTGTATATCAGACCCCGGGCACACTACCCATGAGCGGAGCCCAGCCAGTGGCAGCAGTCGTACCTGAGCCCAGACCAGCTGCGACTGGTGAGCCGCAGAAGCTGCTGGACAGATGGACTAGACTACACCCTCCTGTCTTCGAGGGTGAGTGCCATGAGGATTCTTAGGACTTCATTGATCGGTGCAGGAACAGACTGCACAATATGAGTATATTAGAGCCCCACGGGGTGGATTTCACTACTTTCTAGCTGGAGGGCAAGGCCCGTAGATGGTGGCAGTCATATCTTCTCGACAGACCAGCAGGTTCTCCACCCATGACTTGGGATCAGTTTACATGCCTTTTCTTGGATAGAAATATTCCACCCTCCTAGAGGGAAGAGTTGAGATTTTAGTTTGAGCTGCTCCGACAGGACGAGATGTCAGTGATCGATTATGAGGCGAGGTACTCTAAATTGTCTCGTCATGCACTTATGATACTTCCTACTGAGACATAGAGGGTACGGAGGTTCGTTGTGTGGTTACACTCCGGTATTTGGGCCACTACGGCCCGAGAGGTTGAGATGGGGACCTCTTACCAGTTGGTTGTGGAGATAGCTCAGAGGATTGAGGGTTATCGTCAGCGGGACTGAGAGCAGATGATGCAGGACAAGCAGTTCCATCATTTAGGAGGATTCAGTGGTTCTCCATGTGGGGGTAGAGGTCATTTGGGAGAGGTCAGCCGAGCAGGCCTACATATCCAGCACCGCTGCCTCCTCGGGGTGCTCCAGTTCGACCCTATTTCAGCGCCATGCCAAAGAGTTCCTACCGCCCACCAGCTATCTAGGATTCTGCCAGTGGGTATTCAGGTCATCAGGGTCAGACCTCAGGGCTGTAGTCCACCGCTTTGAGGGGTTCTTATGAGTGCGGAGATCCTGGCCTCATGAAGAGATTTTATCCCAGACTTTGGGGCAAGGAAGTGCAGCAGGGTCAGCAGCCCATGATTACAGCACCAGTAGCCTCACAATCCGTCCGGCTGCCCAGAGGAGAAAGGCAGGTGGGTAGGGGTCATCCTAAAGGTGGAGGCCAGGCAGGTGGTGCTCTAGCTAGATTCTAAGATTTCACGGTCAGACCAGATGTAGTGGCCTCAGATGTCATGATCACAGGTATTATTTCTGTCTGCGGTGGGGATGCTTCGGTATTATTTTATCTAGGGTCCACTTATTCATATGTGTCATCTCTGTTTGCTCACTTCCTGGATGTTCCTCGTGAGTCCTTGTATACTCCTATTTATGTATCCACTCCAGTTTGTGATTATGTTGTTCTGGATCGGGTCAACCGGTCCTGCATTGTTACATTATATGGTTATGAGACTAGAGCGTATCTTCTGCTGCTCGATATGACCGACTTTGAGGTTATCTTGGGCCTGGACTGGTTATTTCCATATCACACTATCCTTGATTGGCGATACCAGAGTTTCCTATATTAGAGAGGAAGGGCTCGTTTGCCAGCACACCTAGCCGGATCATCTCTTTTATGAAGGCACGACACATGGTCGAGAAGGGTTATTTTACTTATCTAGCTTATGTTCAGGATACTACCGCGAAGACTCCGACGATTTATTCAGTACCCATAGTCCGGGAGTTCTCCTATGTGTTTCTTTTTGATCTTTCAGGCATGCCACCAGATCATAACATCGATTTCTGCATTGATTTGGCTCCAGGTACCCAGCCTATATCCATCCTACCGTACCATATGGATCCAAAAAATTGAAGGAGTTGAAGGAACATCTTGAGGAGTTGCTAGGAAAGGGGTTCGTC
Organism: Nicotiana otophora; assembly: GCA_000715115.1. Lineage (NCBI taxonomy): Eukaryota > Viridiplantae > Streptophyta > Magnoliopsida > Solanales > Solanaceae > Nicotiana > Nicotiana otophora. Next base: position 97,468 of record AWOL01S0002911.1, read on the forward strand.
AGGCCGAGTGTATTACCTTGGGGTGCACCAGTGCTACTTGTGAAGAAGAAGGATGAGACTATGCGGATATGTATTGATTACTTCCAGTTGAAAAAAGTTACCATTAAAAACAAGTACCCGTTACCATAGATTGATGATTTATTTGACCAGTTGCAGGGTGTCAGGGTGTTCTCTAAGATCGACTTGAGATCGGGGTACCATCAGTTGAAGATTCAGGATTCGGATGTGCCGAAGACTGCTTTCCGGACTAGATATGGCCATTATGAGTTTCTAGTGATGTCCTTCAGTTTTACTAACGCCCCAGCGGCGTTTATGGATTTGATGAACAAGGTGTTCAGGACTTATGTTGATTCGTTCGTCATTGTCTTCATTGATGACATTTTGATCTACTCGCGCAGCATGGAGGAGCACGAGCAGCACTTGAGAGTGGTGCTTCAGACCTTGCGGGAACAGAAGCTATATGATAATTCATCCAAGTGTGAGTTTTGGCTAAGTTTTGTAGCATTCTTGGGGCATGTTGTATCCGACGAGGGTATTAAGGTGGATCCCAAGAAGATTGAGGAAGTTCATTAGTTGGCCTCGTCCTACTGCGATGACTGAGATGAGGAGCTTCTTGGGGTTAGTAGGTTATTATCGCTTATTTGTGGTGGGCTTCTCATCTATTTCATAATCTTTGACTAGACTGACCTAGGAGATTGCCCCGTTTTGTTGGTCCGGTGATTGTAAGGGGAGCTTCCAGAAGCTCAAGGCAGCTTTGACTATTGCACCGGTTCTAGTGTTGCCTTCCGATTCGGGGATGTATACCGTGTATTGCGACGCTTCACGCGTTGGTTTGGGTTGTGTATTGATGCATGAGGGGCGAGTTACTACATATGCTTCATGTCAGTTGAAGCCCCATGATAAGAATTACCTTGTACAAGATTTCGAGTTAGCCGCTATTGTTAATGCTCTTAAGATCCGGAGGCACTATCTTTATGCGGTTTCCTATGAGGTTTACACTGATCATCATAGCTTGCAGCATTTGTTCAAGCAAAGGGATCTCAATTTGAGGCAGCGCAGGTGACTTGAGTTACTAAAGGACTATGACATTACTATATCATCCGTGCAAGGCGAATGTAGTTGCGGATGCCTTGAGCAGAAAGGCGGAGAGTGTGGGTAGCTTGGCATTTATCTCAGCAGAGGAGAGGCCATTAGCTTTGGATGTTCAGTCCTTAGCTAACAACTTGTGAGGTTGGATATTTCAGAGCCCAGCCGAATTCTTGCATGCGTCGTTGCCCAATCTTCACTATTTGAGCAGATCAAGGCTCGACAGTTTGATGATCCGCACTTGTTGGTTCTCATGGAGATGGTACTATAGGGTGGTGCTAATGAGGTTACTATCGGTGAGGATGGTCTTCTTTGACTCCAGGGTCGTCTATGTATTCCTAACGTCGATGGCTTTAGGGAGAGGATTCTAGAGGAGGCACACAGTTCACGGTATTCTATAATCCAGGTGCTAGGAAGATGTATCGCGACCTGAAGTAGCATTATTGGTGGCGGCGGATGAAGAAATACATAGTTGAGTATGTTGCGAGGTGTTTAAATTGCCAGCAGGTTAAGTATGAGCACCAGAGGCCAGGTGGCCTACTCCAGCAGATGACTATACCTGAGTGAAAATGAGAGCGCATTACTATGGACTTCGTAGTTGGGCTGTCGTGGACCTTGCAGAAGTTTGATGCATTTTGGGTCATTATCGACAGGTTGACCAAGTCAGCACACTTCATTCCGGTGGTAACAACATATACTTCGGAGAGGTTGGCCCAGATTTATATTCAAGAGATAGTTTGGTTTGCACGGTGTGCCTGTTTCCATCATATCAGATAGAGGCCCTCAGTTTACTTCACATTTCTGGGGAGCGGTACAAAGTGAGTTGGGGACCCCGGTAGAGCTCAGCACAGCATTTCATCCACAGATCGACGGGCATTCAGAGCAGACATTTCAGATCTTGGAGGACATGCTCAGGCATGTGTGATTGACTTCGAAGGGCAGTGGGATTGATTCTTGCCTTTGGCCGAGTTTTCTTACAACAACAGTTATCAGTCCAGCATAGAGATGGCTCCATTTGAGGCTTTATATAGTCAGCGATGTCGTTCTCCCATCGGATGGTTTGAGCCCTGCGAGGCTAAGTTATATGGTATTGACTTGGTGAAGGATGCCTTGGAAAAGGTAACGTTGATTCAGGAGCAACTTCGCACAGCACAGTCCATATAGAAGAGTTACGCGTATCAGAATGTGCGTGATTTATCATTCATGGTAGGCGAGAAGGTTCTCTTGAAAGTCTCACCGATGAAGGGGATCATGAGGTTCAGAAGGAAGGGCAAGTTAAGCCCAAGGTTTATAGGTCCATTCGAGGTGTTGAGACGAGTTGGGGAGGTTTCTTATGAGCTTGCTTTGCCTCCCAGTCTATCGGGAGTTCATCTAATTTTCCACATGTCTATGCTCCGGAGGTATCATTCCGACAGGTCACACGTGTTAGATTTCAGCACGATTCAGTTAGATGAGAGCCTGGGATATGAGGAGGAGCTAGTTGCCATTGTTGATAAGCAGGTTCGCCAGTTGAGATCTAAGAGGATTTCCGCGGGAAAGGTTCTGTGGAGGGGCCAACCAATCGAGGAGGCGACTTGGGAGTCCGAGGAGGAAATGCGGAGCAGATATCCACACTTATTCAGCACTCCAGGTACGATTCTAGACCCGTTCGAGGACGAACGCTCGTTTAAGGGGTGGAGAATGTAACGACCCGATAGGTCATTTTGCTTTCTAGAACCCTGTTCCCCTAAATAAGGCTCCCCGTATGTGCTTTTACAGTTTTATAACTTGCAAGGATGGTCAGTTCGGGATTTGGAAGAGTTCGGGTTGAAATCGGAACACTTAGTTTCTTAAGATTGGCCAAAAAGGTTAAGTTTGACATCGGTCATCATTTTAAGTAAACGACCTCGGAATCGGGATTTGTTGGTTCTAATAGGTTCATATGATGATTTTGGACTTGAGCATCTGTTCGGATTGGGTTTTGGATGACCAGGGAGTGTTTCGGCATCCAATAGTGAAAGTTGGCTCTTTAAAGGTTTTAAAATTCTTTAAATTTGGTTTAGAGTAGGTTTTAGAGTAATCGAGGTCCGTTTGGGATTCTTGGCAGGAGAATAGTTCCGTATGGTGATTTAAGACTTGCACGCAAAATTTTATGTCATTTTGAGTAGTCTAATTATGATTCGGCGCGTTCGGGGTGATTTGGAAACTTGGAGTTCAAAACATGATTCAATTTTATTTTGGGGTGTGATTCTTGGTTTTGTTGTTGTTTTACGTGTTCCGAGAGTTTTAGCACGTTCATATTATGTTTGTAGACTTGTTTGTGTGGTTGGACGGGGTTCCGAGGGGCTCGATTGTGTTTCGGACCGCCCAGAGCCAACTTAAAGAAACAACATTTTTTCAGATCTGGTTTCCTTCTTCGCGTTCGCGTACGCCCTCTGGCGTTCGGGAAGAAGGATTTGGGCAGTGGGGCAATTAGCCCTTCGCGTTCGCAAAGTTCCCCATGCGTTCGTGTAGAAGGAAGGGGCCTTGGGGGGG
>AWOL01S0002911.1:101118-117086 GCA_000715115.1 Nicotiana otophora
GGGTCACTGTCATTGCTCTTCACATTCGCGATGGTGCCCTCGCGTTCGCGTAGGGCAGGGCTGGTAAGCCTTCGCGTTCGCGAGTTCCCTGTCGCATTCGTGTAGGCCAAGTTGTTTTGGGCCTGGACTGATTTCCTTCGCGAACGCGAGGCCTATTCTGCGTTCGCGAAGAAGAGGGCAGCTACGCAGAGAGTTTTAAAATCGGGACTTAGCCATTTTTGGGTTCATTTATTGCACTCTTGGGCATTGTTGGAGCTTCAAAAAGGGGGATTTCAACATAGCTATTGAGGGTAAGTAATTTCTACCTAATGTGAGTTTAATACATAGGTTATGGGTAGATTTTAATATGTAAATGTGTGAAAAATATGGGTTTAGATTAAAAATCTATGTTTTGATAAAAATGAGATTTTAACCCCGAAAATGGTTATGGAATGGGATGAAAATTGTAGATTTGAGTTCTTAAGGTTATGGATGACGATTTCCTTCGAAAATTTTCGGAGTCCGGGCACGTGGGCCCGGAGGTAAATTTTAGAAATTCTTCAATTGAGGTTGGGTAATCACTTTAATAATTAGGATATGAACGTTTGAGCATGTATTGACTGTTTTATACAATATTTGACTAATTTCAAGTCGTTTGGCACCGAATTAAAGGGTTAAGCACAATCTTGGACCGGAAAGTAGGCTTTGAGACGAGGTAAGTCTCTTTTTAACCTTGTAAGAGAGAATCAACCCCCATAGTTGAATTTAATTAATATGTATTGATACCCAATTTTTTTCTCATATTTTTAAAATATATATATACTTTCAAAATAGTATATTTGCATTATCATTTATTTTATAAATCTATACAAGTTTGTTTCATAATTTTTAAAGGCTTTAAATCATTTTTTTCTGCATTTTATTGTATAAATATCCAATAATTATCCTTCCAAATTATTTTTATGATGATTTAATCATCCAAACTTATCATTTACACCAACATGTATGTTTTTAAATATTTTAATGCATTTTTTATAATTATATTTGCATTTTTAGGTTAATTGCACATTTTTGCAGTAATAGCTCATATTCATGTATAATTACATTATTTATGCAAAAAATAATTTTTTATATTTTTATAATGTAAGTTATTATTTTTAATCATTTTAGTGCACAAGTAATATTTTATTTATTTATTAATTACTTTTATAAATTATGTGTTTTGCTAAAATATTGGGTATTTAAAAACTAGCCCACTCTTGAACTTATTTTCGGACCAAACAAAGGCCCAAAGCCTAATACACTAGCCCAAACAACCCCCAACCCAAACCAAATTAACCCAACCCCTAACCCGATCGCGACCCGTTTCTAATAACCCGACCCAACTACCCTTTAGTCATGGCTGTTGATCTCTGAGATCAACGGCCCATATCAAACCCTCCCCTTTAAACTAACCCAAACCCCAACCCTAATCCCATTCTCCCCCGTACGCCTCCCTAATTTCCCTCTCCTCCCTTCTCCCTCCTAAGAACCCTAGCCACCACNATATACTTTCAAAATAGTATATTTGCATTATCATTTATTTTATAAATCTATACAAGTTTGTTTCATAATTTTTAAAGGCTTTAAATCATTTTTTTCTGCATTTTATTGTATAAATATCCAATAATTATCCTTCCAAATTATTTTTATGATGATTTAATCATCCAAACTTATCATTTACACCAACATGTATGTTTTTAAATATTTTAATGCATTTTTTATAATTATATTTGCATTTTTAGGTTAATTGCACATTTTTGCAGTAATAGCTCATATTCATGTATAATTACATTATTTATGCAAAAAATAATTTTTTATATTTTTATAATGTAAGTTATTATTTTTAATCATTTTAGTGCACAAGTAATATTTTATTTATTTATTAATTACTTTTATAAATTATGTGTTTTGCTAAAATATTGGGTATTTAAAAACTAGCCCACTCTTGAACTTATTTTCGGACCAAACAAAGGCCCAAAGCCTAATACACTAGCCCAAACAACCCCCAACCCAAACCAAATTAACCCAACCCCTAACCCGATCGCGACCCGTTTCTAATAACCCGACCCAACTACCCTTTAGTCATGGCTGTTGATCTCTGAGATCAACGGCCCATATCAAACCCTCCCCTTTAAACTAACCCAAACCCCAACCCTAATCCCATTCTCCCCCGTCTGCCGCCCTAATATCCCTCACCTCCCTTCTCCCTCCTAAGAACCCTAGCCGCCGCCCCTAAATCCTTTCATAATCCCATCTATTATGGGATTCTATCGATACTACTTGCCATTTATGACCTCCTCCGGGTATTGGTTACTCTCCTATACTTCTTGCCTAAACATGGCAAGCAGATCTCCACAAGATCGAACAAAAATAGGTTCAAATCACTGATCTTTCTGTTATTCTGTCTATGTTCATCCTTTGTTCTATTGTGAGTACGAATATTTGTGCATTTTTGTTGATTCTTATTTTTCCTAAAAAAAACTAGGGTTTACAAATCTCTTCAAATTGAACCAAAATTGGTTCGATTATCTGATTTTGAGTATTATTTGTGTCTATATTCGTCCTATGCTACCGTTTCTATGTATATTCCGTTGATATTTATTTTTTCTAAAAATATTAGGGTTTACCAGCATATTCTCCTAATTTGATTTTAAATTGATTTATGTGTTCTTCTTTCCTTTTATGGTCCGATTGTTCGTATTTCCTTACTTATGTATTGATTTTTACCACTATATAAATCCATTCCCTTTCCCCTTTTTGAACGGACAAAAAGTCACTAAAAACTCTCACTAAAAATTGAGGTTTCTACTCTGTATTTGTTTACTATTCTGTTCTGTTTGGCTCTTGGCCGGCTGAAAGCCAAGGCCAACGGATTTTCACTTTTCTGACCATCTCTTGGGTGTGAGCACTGCCCTGGGTTCTTGAAACCCTTGGGAACTTAACACTTTTTAGACTCTGGGTCCTTATTGCTTTTCTATTCTTGCTTATTGAACAATCACTGGTTAGTTTCTAAACCCTCGCAATGTTTATTCTCTTATGTTAGCATGTTCTTTGAAACTGCACGACTTAATGTATTCCCTTGACCCTCTTTATGTGTGATTTTTTCTATAATTGCTAGCCTAATAATGTCTTTGTACCAAACTTAGTTAATTTAGACAGAATGAAGCATATTTAGTTTGGTGTTGTTGATAATTCGAATGTTCTGCCTTGATTATATGGTTTAATCCATGATTCTTTGCCTAATTCTGAACTTCTAGTGATTAATTGATGTTATTAGCATGCCTTAAATTGTTTAAGACCTTACTCTAAGTGTAGTATGCTCCTATGACTATGGTTGCCACTCTATGTGTTCTTGCCATGTCCAATTCTGCACCTCTAATAACCTATTATCCTTTAAACTAATCCTCCTTGACCGATACCCTCTATGATATCTAATCACGTTTGTATTATACTGTGTAATCCCGAGTTTGGTATAATCTGATCCTTTAACTTCTACACTGGTTGCATTACTTGGTTTTACAAGTCTAATGCCCTTGTCTGTTAACCTTGCAATCTCAGGTTCCTTGTTCCTTATCATATGTCACCCTTCCCAATGTGTTAGTTTGCTTTTGGAGTTCATTATGTGATTATCTTACAAGTTTGCAAATGTTTTCCAAACCTATTACCCTACTCCTATTTTCACTGGTTGTTTCTTGTTTAATTCTAGGGTTGGTTGAAAGCCAAAGCCCTTCCCCTAAGTCTCCTCTATTAACCTCCCTAGTGTGAGCACTGACCTAGGTTCTTGAAGCCCTTGGGAACTCTGACATACTAGGGTCCAAGGTTCTTTGCCACCTCTTCTCACCTACTGGATAAACTAGTTGGTTTGTGTAAAGGGCTATACCTCTGGGACTTTTGATGGCTACTGGATGTGGGCTATTTTGTGTGAATGGAGATTGTTTCTGTGCTGTTGTAAAACTGTGTTGAAAGCCTAGCTAGGCAAGGTATACATTGGGTCTGCCTTAGGCCCACTATAGCTATTCTATAATTCTGTAATTTATTTCACTCATTGGGCTTGTAATAATGTTATAATAACAATTGGGGTGTTAGTAAAATTGGGAAAAGGGGTTTATTTTAATATTTGCATGAAACGGGTAGAAATCCTGCCTATAGGTGTTTACTTTGCTCGAACATGTTCTGCTATTGTGTGTGTTAGATAACCTTCCTATAGGTATTGAATGCATTTAACATATTCTGTTTCTACATGCTAGATGTCCTGCCTATAGAAAATAAAATGACCTATGTCTCAATGTGCATTACAGCATATTCATTAGGTGCTACGACCATAGGGTTCTATTAATTTATGTTCTACCAAATCTGCATTTTAGAAATCATGCCTATAGGGTTTAATTGGTTAATGTGTTGTTATAATTGCTTATTTAGGAAACATGCCTATAGGAGCTAAAATCAGTTTCAATCGCTAATCGTGTGTCTTCTTTGAGGTAAGTATCTTGCCTAACTTTGCGTAGGGGAACTACCCCTTAGGATTTGAGTCTTCTATGCTAATTGTAGTCCGTGTACGCGAGGTGACGAGTACGTGCTCGGACTTATTTGTGGAAAAATTGGCCTTTTAGGGTTCTTAGGTTCTTGTATTTACTGAATATGTAGTTGTTCTCGTTATGATCATGTTTCCTAATTACTAGTCCACCTTTACCTGCTTTAATTAGAATTATTGCTTCATGATCTACTCTTGTTGCTTATTTGATCTATCTGCGCCTTAACTGAAATTGTTATCTCTTTTATTGCCATGTTTTCCTTTCCTAATTGATTATCTTTATTTGAAGTATAATTATCTCTTCTGTAATTATTTAGCCTTAATTAAGGTTATGGTTATCTTTTCGCTGCTTCTTCCTAGCTTAATTTGTTGTATCTCTTTCCTAATTGCCCAACCTTAAAAGAAGTCAGATATTCTGTATTTTAGTTGACTTGTGCTAATTTAAAATTATTCGACTTGTGTTAGCTCCCTCATTGTCGAACTGTATATTGTGGACTGTTTTTACATAGTATTTCCTTTCTTGTTGAATTGTTCATATTATGACTAGCATTTCCGATTGTGGCTACTCCTTGTGAATTAGTTCCTCCATTTCTTTGAGTTCTGGAATCTCTGAGTTGACTTATTTGTCGTACCCTTGTATTATTGTCATTGTTGTTGTTGTACTAGTTGTTGTGATGCACGAGGTTTTCTGTCGTGCGGTTGTTGTTATTGTGATGCACGAGGTTTCTGCCGTGTGAGTGTCATTGGGTTGCACGAGGTTTCTGCCGTGCTATTATTAATATTAATATTTTTACCTCCGGCGTGACAAGGTTGGATATATATATGTGGGTAGCGCATGTGGCGAGACAAGGTGGGAACATTATTATGCACGTGTGGCAAGACAAGGCGAGCATTCACTTTACTTTTGCACACGTGGCGAGAAAAGGTGGCTTGTGTCAGGGATTGAGTTGTGATGACTTGTGATAGACTGGGGGCATTCTTGTTGTTGTCACGACCCAAAATTCAGCCACAGGCGTTGTGATGGCACCTAGTCTCTAATACTAGGTAAGCTGATTTCAATAATATTTTTTGAAGCCATTTTGTTTTCTTATTTATTTAAATAAGCAACCAAAACTAACAGCGAAACGAATAAGAATATACAACCTCCCAAGACGGGTAGTACTGAGTCGCGAACTCTAACTGAATACATGGAATGATCACGAGGACCAAATATAAAATACTGTTTGATTAAAAATTAACAGTACAATAAAATGAACAGACTCCAGGGACTGCGACGACCAAGCGGTTCTACCTTGAATCCTTGCGATCACACTCTAACACTATCCGGGTCCGATACCTCCAATACCTGGTTCTGCACAAAAATGTGCAGAAGTGTAGTGAGTACACCATGGTCAGTACCCAATAAGTATCAAGACTAACATCAGTGGAGTAGAGACAAGGTACAGTCAAGACACTCACTAGTCTAATAGCCTGTGCAATATAGTATACAAAATAATACTGGAAAATAACTAGGAATGATAACAACAAAATCAACCAGTGATATAATAACAATGCAATAAGAACATCATAATTATTGCTCAGACGAATAAGGAACACAAGTACGACCAATTAATCAAGTCCTTCAAATATAAATTCTTTCGCCTATATGTTTTTTCAAATAATAATCTTCAGGATATAATACTTTCCAATAAACATATTTTCAACTAAAACTCACCATGTAACACCTCATTTCACAATCATAAAAATTACGGGTCTCAGCCCACTTTCATATTTTTCCACGGCACCTCGTGCCCATATTTCTATCACCATCACACAGACAACTCACGTGTCAAAATATCAATGTATATAAAATCCGCAGGATTAATTTATTTTCACTAAACTAAGGTTAAAATCTTTAAATCAAGTAAGAAATCAACAAAGGAATGAATTTATTTTAGAAATCATTTGGGTAAAGAAAATGACATTTCAATTAAAATGAAGCATCTGATGACTACTAATTTGGATGTAAAATTTATTAAATTAAAACATAATAGAAATTTATTTTATTCGAAACAACTCAATTCTCGAAAACCAGTAAAAACCATAAATACAAATCTGCAGAATCTTGTACAAAGAGCCAAAACCAACACGATACAACAAGGAATAAAAAACACATAAAAAAATCAAATAACACATCACGAAAGAACACAAGAATTTACATATCACGGAAAAATAAAATAACTAAAGGCAAGTGCACCCATAGAAAAACATCAACAAAAGGGCACTCCCGAGGTACCACCTCGTAGTCCCAAAAGTAAATATGCAAGACGGGGGGATCTCCCGAGGTACCGCCTCATAGTCCCAAAAGAAAATATGCAAGATAGGGGGGAGCTCCCGGAATATCGTTCCGTAGTCCCAAAGTAAATATACAAGGTAGGAGGATCTCCCGGAATACCATTCCGTAGTCCCAAAGTAAATATGAAGGGCAGGGGGATCTCCCGAAATACCGTTCCGTAGTCCCAAAGTAAATATGCAGGGCAGGGGTATCTCCCGGAATACCGTTCCGTAGTCCCAAAGTAAATATAATTTCAACAACTACACATCAAGTGCTCACATATCACAAATGGCTCATCAAGTGCTCAAATTTTACAACATATCACAAATTGTACATCGAGTGCTCAAATATTTCAACTTGCCATAGAAATCAACAATACATCATTTTTCCACAATAAGGAGCCTATGGCTCGACCATAATGTGCACAAAATCTTAACAAAAATATCCAGGAGTGAACAACTCAACAAAATAATATTTCACATAAATTCAAGGTGGCAATCACACCAAATCATCATAGAAAAATAATTTCAACAAACAAGGATCTAGGCATAACAAATAGAGGATATAATAAGTTACAATAATTTTCCAACTTAATACTTAAGGGCGTCTACGAATTTCAACCGATATAATTTGCATATATAAACCAAGTACGTATTCGTTACCACGCGTACATAGTTTTTAATTACACAATTTTCACGCAAGCCTCAATGCCTAAGGGGTAATTCCCTCACTCGAGGTTAGGCAAGATACATACCTTTCTAAAATTATGCCAATATTCCATAATCGCCTTTTTGCTTGAATTGACCTCCAAACACCTCAAATCTAGCCACAAATAATTCGATTCAGTCAATAAAATTTATTGGAATTAATTCCACAAGAAAATACTAATTTTGCAACAAAAATCGGAAATTAGCTCAAACATCGCCTGTGGGGCCCATATCTCGGAACCCGACAAAAGTTACAAAATCCAAAAGCTCATTCAACCACGAGTCTAACCATACCAATTTTACCAAAATCCGACCTCAACTCGACCTCCAAATCTTCAAATCTTATTTTCAAATCCCTAAGTTCAAACCCCTGATTTACACCTCAAAAACATGTAATCTAGTCGGATTAGTCGATGATATTTCAATATTATGGAGTAGAAATGATCACAAGTGATTTACCTCAAGTTTTCCTTGAATTCTCTCTCAAAATCGCCCCAAAAACCGTGCTTGAAGGCCCAAAAATGGCAAAAACTCGGAACCCCTCTGTTTTTAACATTTTGTCCAGGATTTTCACACCCGCGGTGATTTCTTCGCACCTGCGGTCTTCGCACCCGTGGTGATTTCTTTGCACCTGCGGTCTTCACACCCGCGATGATTTCTTCGCGCCTGTGGTCTTCCCACCCGCGATGATTTCTTTGCGCCTGTGGTCTTCGCACCCGCGGTGCCTGGCCAGCCCATGCATTTTTGCTACTGTGAATCATTCCTCGCATCCTCGAGTTCGCACCTGCAGCCCTTTTTCGCGCAGGTGTGATCACTCCAGATGCCCAACTGCTTCAGCTCCTCCTCCAAATCCAAATTCGATCCGTTAAGTATCCGAAACTCACCTGAGGCCCTCGGGACCCCGCCCGAACATACCAACACGTTCCATAACATAACACGGACCTACTCGAGTCCTCAAATCATATCAAACAACATCAAAACGATGAATCGCACCTCAAATCAAAATCTATGAACTTTAAACTTTCAAATTCTATATCTTGTGTCAAAACATATCAAATCAATCCGGAATGACTTCAAATTTGGCACACAAGTCATAAATGATATAACGAAGCTATTCTAATTTCCAGAATAAGATTTCGACGCCGATATTGAAAGGTCAACCCCCAGTCAAACTTCCCAAAATTCAATTTTTGCCATTTCAAGCTTACTTCCACTACAGACGTCCAAATAATTTTCCGGACACGCTCCTAAGTCCAAAATCATCATACGAAGCTATTGACGTCATTAAAATTCCAATCCGGAGTCATTTACTCAAAAGTCAACTCTCTAGTCAACTCTTTTCATTTATGCTTCTAAATAAGGATTGTTCTTTTAATTTAATTTCGAATCTTCAGTAAATCAAACTCGGACCATACCCGCGGGTCATAATACATATTGTGAAGTTGCTCGAGACCTTAAGTCACTGAACGGGGCAATAATTCTTAAAACGACAAGTCGGATCGTTATATTCTCCAACTCTTAAACAAACGTTCATCCTCGAACGTGCTAAGAATCTTTCTGAGGACTTTAAATTACTGTGTATATTCTTGCACACATACTTGTGGGTGATTCTACATTCCCACAATTTAACACGGGTCCGACAATACCATCTCAATTGAGATTATTACTTTTCTCCATTCTTATAAGCTTTAGAGCAAAAATCTCTAACTCTCCAATCATTTCCAAAATGCCGGATTTTCACTTCGACGCAGGTATTAGTCTCAATTGGCTATAGCAACTCGTGCCTATGCACACATCAACTTTCTTGATAGTGTTGAAGTACTTCAAAATTTTTCTGGGGTATTTCATTCTTCCCCGCTTAGGATCATTCGCCCTCAAACACACAACATAACCTATCTCTTCTTTCGCACATCTCAATCCCCTAAATTTTACTAACTCCCAAATTTTTCAGAAGATTTCGGCAGAGTCTCCCATGTAATTGGGCCTAACCACCTGCTAGAGAAACACCAAAATAACTCCTACAACACATCCGCAACCCAACAAAATACCACAAGGTATATATCAATAACACTAATCTCAGCATTGCATTATCATAATGATATCAGGACATGAAACACATCATATGTATGTTCATCACCACATCTCTGGTCTTAAAAGCTGTTTATAATTAATTCTTGCATCATCAATTAATCTCATATTAACCACCACCTCGTTTCGAATTTTCACAACACTAACAACAGAATGCGAGGCATGAAGACCTCATGATTACTTACTCGGATTAATGAGTCACATTTTGTGATGACCCAAAGGGTCATCTTGTGAATTAAGGCTCTATTCTGGGCCCGTTAGCCTTAAAACCTTATTTTTACTCATCTCGATTTGCGTGCATAGTCCGGGCATAAATCTGAAAAGCCTTTATGTGGAAATTTATGAAGTAATAATTTTTGGGATTTAAAATTAATATTTAGTTGACTTTGGTCAATGTTTTGAGTAAATGGACTCGGATCCATGTTTCGACGTTCCCGAAAGGTCAATAGTAAAATATGGGACTTGGGCGTATGCCCGGAATCGAATTCTGAGGTCCCTAGCTCGAGAAATAAATTTTTGATGAAAATTGTAAGACTGAAATGTTATGGATTTAAAGAGATTGATTAATGTTTGATCTCGTTGGTATCGGGCCCGTATTTTGGTTCCGGAGCCAGGTACAGGTTTAATATAATATATAAGTCATGTCTGTGAAATTTGGTAGAAATCGGAGTTGATTTGACGTGATTCGGACGTCCGGTTGAGAAGATAGTAGTTTTAAAATGTTCTTAAGGAATTCATGAGTTTTGGTGCTAAATCCATAGTTTTAGGTGTTATTGTTGTGATTTGATCGCACGAGCAAGTTCGTATGATGTTTTTAGACTTGCGTGCATGTTTTGTTTGGAGCCCCGAGGGCTCGCGTGAGTTTCGAAGAGGCCACAGGATGTTTTGAACTTAGAAAATTTTGCTGGTATAACTGAACATGTTGCAGGCCTCTGATCTCGCAATTGCGAGATCAGGCATCGCAAATGCGAACCAAGAAGGTATGGCAATTGCGAGGTTTTTATTGCAATTGAGAAGAAAGCCAAGGCCAGCAGTTCTCGTAATTGCGAGTTTATCTTTGCAATTGCGAAGTGCCAATTGTCGAAAATGCGACATACTCTTCGCATTTGCGAAGGTAGCAGAAATGTGAAGGTTCTCGCATTAGCGATGAACCCTTCGCATTTGTGAGCTTCGCAATTCCGAAGCTCAGGTCGCAAATGCGACATCCGCAGCTGATAACTTTGGACTTAGACGGATTTTTCATTCATTCTTCAATTTATCAAACCATAAACATCAAGAGGCGAGTTTTGAGCGATTTTCATGGGAAAACATTGGGGTAACTGTTCCTTATCCTATATTGATTATATTTCATGATTTCATACTCATTTATATCATGAATCCGTAAACTTATGGAAGAAAAATCAGGTTTTTATAAATTCTTCCAAAAATAAAAATTTAAGATTTGAAGGTCCATTTGATATCGGAATTAGATAATTTTTGTATGGTTGGAATCGTCTCGGAATGGGTGTTCGGATTTCATAAGTTTTTTCAAGATTTGAGACATGGGTCCCACTGCCGAATATTTTAATGAATTTTGGATTTTATCCGAAAAATTAGTAAATTCATATGGAATTAATTCCTATGATTCGTATTGAGTATATTGAATTATTTGTGAATAGATTTGAAGCTTTCGGAGACAAATTTAAAAGGAAAAGCTGTGGTTGAGTAATTAATTGGAATTTGTAAAGCGAGGAAAGTATCGTGGTTAACCTTGACTTAAGGGAATAGAACCCTTAAATTATTTGTTATGTGAAATGCATGTGAAAGACGTATAGGCGAGGTGACGAGTGTCTATACGTCGTCAAATTAATTGTTGCATAATTACTTGAAAAATCATAAATCATTTAAAATCATGAATTAATTAATATAATAATTATTTCTCTCGTATTCTTTGTCAAATATTAATTTTTGATTTCCTGCATTAATTATTATTTGACATTTAGCATATTAAATATTAAACTGCATATTTTCTCTCTGATTTCCATAATAATTTTTTATTTGCCTTTGTTTGTTTCATAATTAAATCATAATTATTGTATGCTTATCGTCTTATAATTTTATATTAATTGTTACATTTATTGGGGAAATTTCTTCTATAAGAATTGGTAAATGAATATGTTGGAAGAACGGGTTGCACGCCGCAACATAATTGATTATAATGAATATATTGGAGGATCGGGTTGCACGCCGCAACAGAATTAATTATAATGCATATATTGGAGGATCGAGTTGCACGCCGCAACAGACTTATTAAAAAGCCTATATTGGAGGATCGGGTTGCACGCCATAACAGACTTATTTAAAAGTCGACATACACACACACATATACATATATATATATATATATATATATATATATATATATATATTGGGTATCGGGTTGCACGCCGCAACAAACTTGATTAAAATGAATATATTTGAGGAGCGGGTTGCACGCCGCAACAGAACTAAATGTGAATATAATGTGAGAGTGGATTGCACGCTGCAACAGAACTGAATGTGAATATATTGTGAGAGCGGGTTGCACGCTGCAACCGAATTGATGGAAATGATAATTGGTTATGACTTCTGAGTTGGCTTCAATTATTATAAACGAGTTACCTAATTTATTTCTATTGTTGTTGTTGTTTCTAATATTGTGTACAGGTAATGTAAGTGACCCGCCTTAGCCTCGTCACTACTTCATCGAAGTTAGGCTCAACACTTACAAGTATATGGGGTCGGTTGTACTGATACTACACTCTGCACTTTTTGTGTAGATTTTGGAGTTGGTCCCAGCGGCATACCATAGACTTGCTCGGATTTCAGCTACTCAGAGGAGACTTGAGGTATAACTGCACGACGTTCGTAGTTCTGAAGTCCCCGTCTACTTTAATTTAGATGTGTGTTTGTTTCCAGACAGCTTTATTTTTTTTAGACCTTTATTTGTATTTATTCTAGAAGCTCGTGCACTTGTGACACCAATTCTGGGATGGTATTTAGACACCGTCGTTTTTATGGATTAATCACTATATTTCAGACCTTACTTCCGCGTTTATTTCTTTATTATTAATAAATCTAAAGATTGTTTAAAAATTGGTTAATATCATTCTAACGTTGGCTTGCCTAGCAAGTAACATATTAGGCGCCATCGCGGTCTGAAGGTGGGAATTTCGGGTCGTGACACATTTAACGCCACCTGGGCACTCACCTCATAGGCTAAAACTCAATGTTTACAGCACGAAAATGGCTGAATATGAACAGAAAATATACAAGAATTATCAAATAAGCCTAACAGGCATGATTCCCTATTAATATTATTGTACAAATTAAATTTCACAAAGGGAAAATTTTAAACTCATAAATATTTCACCACAAGGACCTCGTCCTTAACTCCGAATCACAAGTATTTTGCGCATTGTGCCAACTGAAATTTCAATTTCCTTTCTTTCTTCCTTTCAATAAATTTTCGTAAATATTTTTCATAACACATAATGAACCCTCATACCGGTAGGGCATATAATTCATAAAATTGGAATCAATTATTCCGAAACACATCAAACCCACTGTAATGAATAATAAAAGTTACTTTTGGACTTATAGTCCTCAATGGTGCCCAAAAATAAAAATGATAGACACAGGCTCATATCTTCAAATCTCCCAATAGGGATAAATATATAAGTGAGTCACGAAATTACGAAGCTCACCCATAAGTGGAGCATAATAGGAGGACTCACCTCAATATTCAAAACCGAATCAAATTAAGGGAAATATATCCTTTTATAACAAAAACCAGGATCGTAGATGTAACGTCACCATCTGGTGTATTGGCCTCAGCCAAATCATAGTGATTATATCAACAGGTTGGGTCTCCACCTCTTAGGTGCGCACTACCCGCCCGTCCTCCACCTCTAGCTGACAGTGCATGTTGAGTATTAACTGGAATAAAGGTTCTAGCCTAACTATTCTGATGAAATCCGTCTCTTCCAAGTCTGGGACATTCCTCTTGATGTGTCTAGTACAATCACACTGATAACAACCCCTCTGCGGGTTCGGCTACTCATACTGAGTCTCTGCCGGATAACTGGAATAACCATTATAGGAAACCCGTGCCGGTGGTGCATTAAAAGAACTTATTGTAGCACCCCGAGTATTCTGAAATTATTTTTGTGACCTCGCTGGTACTGAAATGTAGAATTATTAAGGAAGCGGGAATACCGCAAGTCCCATCATCATCCCATACCAATGTCAGCTCTTAATCATATATAAATTTCGGAGAACCTTTCAATACCACATAAATACATCTCAGGCCAAAACTGATATAACACATGACCCTCACAATCTGATCGTTGATAGTGGACTCCCCTCACTTGGCGTGAAGCCATACGGCACATTCTGATGATCCACAATACTAACCTTCATCGCTCGTAGGACACCGATCATAAGATAACTCAAGTCATTTATTTGGCGCATGCCATCCTCGTGATAGTTAAACTTGCTTCCTCCAGTGCCTTGGTTGCGTACGTACCCTTCACTAAATAGAAATCCCATAAGAACTACATAGTCTCTAATACCACCACCTATTTCAGATCTACATCCACCTCGTGACCCTACCACAATTGTGATGATTAGGCAATTAATTAAAACTTCTTAATATCATACTTATCAACCAGATGTCAGAACTTGCTGCACCCTAATGTGCACAACTAATAGATCTCTCAATACATCCGCATCCTCGATCTAGACGACACGTTGTAATAATGGTTGAGCAACCCTGGCTCTCTTATAACCCCTCTATAGTAGCACGAACCGTTGCCGCATAGTTGATACCGAGTGCACAATTTCATACACGAGCGGATGCAAAAGAACATAAGATATATGCTTCAAGCTGAATAATGTCGCACGATGAGGAATGAAAGAAGAGAAACTTTTTCTTACTAGCTCTGTAGCCTCTCGAAGATAAGTACAAACATCTCCGTACCGATCCGCAATTCTCGAAAAACCAGTAAAAATCTGCAGAGTCTTGTGCAAAGAGCCAAAACCAACACGATACAACAAGGAATACAAAACACATAAAAAAATCAAATAATACATCACGGAAGAATACAAGAATTTACATATCACGAAAAAATAAAATAACCAAAGGCAAGTGCACCCATAGAAAAACATCAACAAAAGGGCACTCCCGATGTACCGCCTCGTAGTCCCAAAAGTAAATATGCAAGACAGGGGGGATCTCCCGAGGTACCGCCTCGTAGTCCCAAAAGTAAATATGCAAGACAGGGGGGANCCACATAAATACATCTCAGGCCAAAACTGATATAACACATGACCCTCACAATCTGATCGTTGATAGTGGACTCCCCTCACTTGGCGTGAAGCCATACGGCACATTCTGATGATCCACAATACTAACCTTCATCGCTCGTAGGACACCGATCATAAGATAACTCAAGTCATTTATTTGGCGCATGCCATCCTCGTGATAGTTAAACTTGCTTCCTCCAGTGCCTTGGTTGCGTACGTACCCTTCACTAAATAGAAATCCCATAAGAACTACATAGTCTCTAATACCACCACCTATTTCAGATCTACATCCACCTCGTGACCCTACCACAATTGTGATGATTAGGCAATTAATTAAAACTTCTTAATATCATACTTATCAACCAGATGTCAGAACTTGCTGCACCCTAATGTGCACAACTAATAGATCTCTCAATACATCCGCATCCTCGATCTAGACGACACGTTGTAATAATGGTTGAGCAACCCTGGCTCTCTTATAACCCCTCTATAGTAGCACGAACCGTTGCCGCATAGTTGATACCGAGTGCACAATTTCATACACGAGCGGATGCAAAAGAACATAAGATATATGCTTCAAGCTGAATAATGTCGCACGATGAGGAATGAAAGAAGAGAAACTTTTTCTTACTAGCTCTGTAGCCTCTCGAAGATAAGTACAAACATCTCCGTACCGATCCGCAATTCTCGAAAAACCAGTAAAAATCTGCAGAGTCTTGTGCAAAGAGCCAAAACCAACACGATACAACAAGGAATACAAAACACATAAAAAAATCAAATAATACATCACGGAAGAATACAAGAATTTACATATCACGAAAAAATAAAATAACCAAAGGCAAGTGCACCCATAGAAAAACATCAACAAAAGGGCACTCCCGATGTACCGCCTCGTAGTCCCAAAAGTAAATATGCAAGACAGGGGGGATCTCCCGAGGTACCGCCTCGTAGTCCCAAAAGTAAATATGCAAGACAGGGGGGA